>VMDR010005359.1:0-52262 GCA_007922815.1 Macrotus californicus
AATAGGACCTCTTCAAATTCTACTTTATTGTTGGTATGTAAAAAAGTGATTGACTTCTATATATTAACCTTATATCCTGGAATTTTGCTCTAAGTGCTTATCAGTTCCAGGAGTTTTACTGTTGATTCTTTCAGATTTTCTACATATACAATCATGTCATATAAGAACACAAACAGTTTTGTCTTCCTAATCTGTATACAGTTTATTTCCTATTCTTGTTTTTATTGCATTAGCTAGAATCTCCAGTGTAATATCGAAAAGGAGCGATAAAAAGAGACACTCTTGCTTTGTACCTGATCTCTAGGGAAAACTTCAAGAAGAAAGCTTCAAGTATGATGTTAGCAGTGGGTTTTATAGCTATTTCTTATCAAAATGAGAAAATTCCCATTTCTTCCTAGTTTTCTAAGAGTTTTCTTTTTTTTTTATCATGAACAAGTATTATAGTTTGTCAAGTGTTCTTTTCTGTATCTATTAATACGACTGTGTGATTTTTCTTCTTTAGCATCTCACTGAATGTAGAACTGAGAAGAAATTCTCACAGTAGTCCTTTGCAAGCTCCAGCACACCATCACTTTCAAGTGTACTTTTGAAGAGGTCCTATTCACTAAAGCCTCATCTGAGAAAGCTATTCACCATGAGGAGAAGTCAAGGGAAACTGAGTTTCGGGAAACTTTGAAAATATTTTTGATTTCTCACTAAATTACTCAGAACTTGACCCATTTATGTACCTATGAAAACAATACAACTCTCTATGTAGTTTTAGCAGTTGGAACTTTTTGTGGCATGAAACCTTGGGAAGCAAGAAATTAGTCCAAGACAAAACTTAATCCAAATTAGTCCAAGGCATAATTTAATCCAAGACAAATTTGGTATGATTTCATTTATTAAAGAATAAAAGTTTCCTTCTAATATGTTCTGTCCAACTATGAATTTCATTTAAAATCTTTTAGAAAGAGCAAATTCAACTTTTAAAAAACTGCTGGGCAGTTATAATACTCTGGTTCTCAAGTTTTGGTTTTTTTTTTAAATGAGGCAAGATTATATAGTGGGAGTAGAGAAAGCAAGCTGAAGTGAAATCACTTATGACCATCTGTCACATTAGCCATCATGCATCTCAACATCTGCAACTGGAAAGTCACAGAAGTCAAAAACTAAAAACAAAAAAGACTTCCAAGGAACACAGATTGCCTGATGATATTGCTAGAATAGTTAGCCCTATGTCCATTTCATGTAAAAAATAAATTAAGTATAAATAAGGAGCTGAGGTGGCTGGTGTTTACTCAGGTGTGTTCACAGGTGTGTACTCAGAGTGGGCATGAGAATGGGGCCAAACGCCTTTCCTCTTCCACACTACACAAAACTCTCCTCCATGTTGCTGCAGAGTAAGAAAGAGTCCACAAGCCTGGGCTGGACTAGTTGCTGGAAGTCAGAGTCCTGGAGGCCTTCGGGGCATACCCCAGCCAATCTACGCAGAGCAGCCTGGGGAGAAAACAGAAAAGATGACACAGGTCAGACTGGGCCCTACTCAGGTACATTTATTCAACTACTCGGAGAGATGCATTTCAGGAAGTGGCTTGTTTACCAGGCAATTTGGGCTGATGATCACCTTGACACCTCAGTCATCCAGTCCTTTTGGTCACCTGACCATCACAGCAATCTCATCACTTGTTTCAGTTGTACCTTAGTCACCATGGTGGGTGTCATCTGAAAGTCTTCATGATCTTAGTAATGGTATTGCCATCTTGGCTTTTCAGCCACCCTAGGAGCTTGGTTGTTTTCAAGATCCGTCATTTTAAGTATCTGGTCAACTTAGTGAAATATTTGTTTATCCTAGAGACTAGAATTGCCAGAAGAATCAGTAAAATTATATTCCTGCTTCCAAGTCCTTAGAAAAACCTTAGAATGGAAAGGACTATTCATTTATTCATAAATTCAGCAAGGTTCTGAGAAAAGCATTATGGAATGACAACAAAGGAAGAGACAGAAAGGAAGATCATAAAGTTGAAGGAGGTAGAGATTCTGCCATCAAGATGGAGATGAACAGGGAATAGAGGTGCAGGCAGAATGAAACCACTGCCCAGGTCTGCATATACTGAGAGTTGTACTCTTTCCTGAGTATGCTATTGTGTTTCACATCCATGTGGACTTGCTCAGCTCTTCTCCGTGACATGAAGTCCCTCCCCACTCCTTTCTAGCCAGAAGTTGCATTTATCCTGCAAGATTTATCCCACTGTTACATGGCCAAATGCCTTTCCTCTTCCACTGAAGCCTTCCCTGATTCCACGGAGCAGACACTTCCTCCCACCCCTGTGCACCCATCGCCCCTGCGCTGACCTTATCCTTCTCAAACTCACTGTCATTGTCTTTGAGGTGTTTATCTCCCATGCTACACTCTGAGCTCTGCAAGGGTAGAGACTCTATTTTTTTGTTTCTGCTTTTGTTTTCTTGTTTCATTTTGTTTTGTTTTCCCTGTATCTACAGTAGGTAGAACAGACTGCCATAGAGCTCAATAAATGCTTGCTGAGAAAAAAATGATCAAATAAAGTGCTTTAAAATTGAGTCGACTGCTAGAGCTACCTAGAACTGCAAATGTGAGCTATGTACCTATGTAGACCTCTTTATCAATGAGCTGAGGCAATGCATACTAAATGCTCAATAAATACTAATTCCTTCCCTCTTCTAGAACCTGTAAACATCAGGAAACAAAGTGGGAGCTTAAGGATGCCTTTCTCCAGGAAAACAAAAACAGGAGGGATATCTGAAATGGCAGAAGAAGCAAAGAAGGAGGAATACCAACACAGTATTTCATTTAATACTTACAGGATACTGCAAGGTAAGTATCATGATTTCCAATTGGAAATAAGGACACTAAGGTTCAGAGAGGGAAATTGGCCTTCCCAAGATCACACAGAAGTTCAGCTCCAAGGTCCTCATACCAACACACACAGAAGGATGCTGCAAAGCCCAGGACATTAGTTTATACTGAATATAAGGCAAGAATAGAACCCAGTACCTAGACATGAGAGGTAACCTGTTGCTGAGAAATCACCAAGATGGTGAAAAACAGGATGCCTTTAGTTGGTTGTTGGACTAATAGGCTCTGTCATGTCCAGTGGATCAAGAAGGGACACGTGTCTCTGTGTTCAGGGGCAGGGTCTAAGGCACTAGTGGCAAAAAACAGACTCCAGGAGATTGTCTCAAATTAGTGTGTCCTGTTTCTCCAGGGGTATGATTTCCCTAAGAGCTAAAGAGGCTGACTTCATGGCACTTTCTGATTCCTCTTGACCCAGATGGGAGAAATAACCCTGTTACCCTTGAGCTGTCACAGTAAAAACAAGCCAGGCATCTTCAGCAGATGAAGGTGTGAGGCCATCAGTGTATTTTATATCAACAACGATAAAATAAAACAAGAGGGAGGGAGGAAGAAAGACAAAGAAATAGAGGAAAATAGACCCATAAAGAGAGAAAATAAGATAGAAGAAAGTAGCAAAAAGACAGAGAAAAGGAAAGAACAGAAAAATGGAACAAGAAAGGAAGTACTAAAACCAAGAGACAGAGATGAACTGGTGGCAAAAATGAGACCAAGCGTGAAAGGGAGAGGGAAAGAGGGAGAGGTAACGACAAAGAAAAAGAGAGCACACCCCAGGGCAGGAGGACCCTACGAGAGAGATGGGAGGAGGTGAGGAGTCAGGAAGAGGAGAGAGAGGACTGGGGCTGATTAAGAGAGAGAAAGGGGAAGGCTAGAGAGAAACCCCCAAGAGAGCAGGGAACCTCTACAAAACCACAAGAGGGACAACTAGAAACAGACCTGAAAAAACACAAAGACATTGGACACTCTGGGTCCCCAGAAAGTCTGCAGTATCCAAACCATCTCAGAGCACCCTCTTCTCAGCATCCAGGGGCTCAAAGGACCCCAACCTTTCTGAAGCATTTCTTTCAGCCACTGCTTTCCTCGGAGGGTTAACAGCCAGTCATCCCAGGATCTCATTCCCAGACAGTCTGAAAACACCTAAGTACTTAACAAGCCTGGCCACCCACTGACAGGCACTTCAACAAGGAAAAATCAATCCTGTTTGCAGGAGGCACTCTGCGCCGCCACTTCCCCAGACGTGGGAGAAGAGGATTGAAGTGTCCTCCATCTGTCTGAAAGGAGCCTTTGAAACGGAGGACAGGCAGGAGAGGTAGCCTCCAACTCCATCTACCAGGCCCGGCTCCCAGTGGCCCCCAAATCATCAGCCAGGGGGCAGCACTCAAATATGGAGGACCCTTCCACCAGCCAAACCACAAACCCCCACCAACAGAGGGGCAGAGCTGAAAGTGGAGAGACAGCCTATCACTCCATCAGCCAGGCCAGAAACGGTCACCAAACCCAAGGCCGTATGGAGAAACGAAGAGCTGGAAAAGGATAACAAACTCAAGAACATTTCAGACTAGAGGGCAATCAAATCCCACCATGAGCCGAGGTAGCAAGACCAGGGCCATAAGACATAGGGGAGAAAGCATGCCTGGAAACAAGATGGTTCGGTCAAAAGTCAAGACCTGCAGCACCAGGCAGGCCTGTGTTTGAATTCAAGGGCCTCCCTTTATAACACCTGGAACACCAGATAACACAGCCTGCCTCCTACTGAGGAAAACAAAATCTGAGCAGACAGGCCCAGGTGCGTACTGGGTGCTCCCTGCCTCCGAGCATGGAGAACTCTCAGGAAGCTTCATGGAGGAAAGGGTTTCTGATCTAAGTCTTGACGGGGCTGCTGGCAGAGCTGTAGAAAGGGTACCTGCTTGGAACAAGGGCCCATGGTGGCTCGCCGCACTCTGGCTGAGCCAGAAGGACAGGGCCTGGAGGCAGTGGAAGGCCTTCAGACATCAACGGTATGTCGGGGCCCAACTGTGAAGGGCTGGACCACAGGGACAGTAGCCATGGGTAACAGGGACCATGAAAGTGTCATGGTTATAAACTGTCATGAGGAAAACGAGTCCAGCATCCAGGTAGAGGGTGAAATAGGGAGGGAAGGGCTCTCTTTAGCCTGTAGCAACTTGTCCACAAGGAGAAATTTAATCCCTTTTTTCCTGGAAAGCCCTTCAGGAGATTGAAGGCAGTGGCTACACCTTTCTGTGTGCTCTTCTTCAAACTAATAATGAAAATGAAAAAGGAATTGTAACAAGCCCACATATCTGAATGAAGCGTAGTTTTCCAGCATTTTCTCAGGGCTTAGTCAGTGTCGAGCAGTTGCCAGCTGCCCAAGTTGTTGAGGTTGTGGTAGCTGGAGCCAATTAGTATGAGTTTGCCAGGTTTTACTCTCTCTCCATTTGACTCACCAGACCAGAGAGAATTAAGAAAAAAAGGATGAACTGTGACATTGGATAGGTCAGTACATGCTGTACATTTTATTCAATAAATATTTACTGAGTAATTCAGTGTATCATGCACTCTTCTAGGGTATGGGGATATAGCTGTGAAAAAATAAGACCAACATCTCTGCTGTCATGGGGCCTTTATTCTGGTACATGCAGAGCAACCTTAACCTTTCTTGTGCCCTTGGTGATCTGGTAAAACTTACAGATCCCTTCACAGAATAAAGTTTTAAAGGCATACAATAAAATATACAGAAATAAAAAATAAACCAGTTCCGTTAAAATAAGTATAGAGCATTTAAACTGGTAATATGTTAATATGTGCACATTTTAATTAATAAGTTAAATAAGATCTGGCAGCGGGTCTAAAAAGCATAACTTGAGTAGCGATGAGCGTCAGTGATGTCTGAAGCCATCTGCAGCTGTCCTGAGATACGAAAGGTTCTGGGATTCCTACTGGTGAGCAAGCCCCAGGGACTGCTGAGGCTTCATGCTTTGTCGCTACATCCACAATGAAGGAAAGGCTCAGTTTCAGCTGGAGGATTGTGAATGTAAAAACATAATTTTTTCATCCAAAAAACTGGATCTGTAAGTTTTACCAGATCACCAAGGGCACAAGAAAGGTTAAAGTTGCTCTGCATGTACCAGAATAAAGGCCTCATGACAGCAGAGATGTTGGTCTTATTTTTTCACAGCTATATCCCCATACCCTAGAAGAGTGCATGATACGCTGAATTACTCAGTAAATATTTATTGAATAAAATGTGTAGCATGTACTGACCTACCTAATGTCATAGTTCATTAATGGCAAAACCAAGACAGGTGTGTCTGACTGTAATGCCCTGCTGTTCCTACCACACAATGCCCATTAGGAGCTCCCAGAAATGATGAGAACTCCATTACATCAAGATGGGTAAGAAAGGGGCTTTACTGTGACACAGCTTGAAGGATCTCTAAATCTATCATTTCTCCCTTGCATTTCTTGAGGACCAATCAAGGCTCTGGATGTCAAACAGCCTATATATCCAATGGCTTCCTGCTCCTCCACATTTCCAGCTAGAAGTTACTCTATTCTGAGATTCATTACAGCCCAGCAAGGAGGAGTACAGGGACAAAGCACACGTCCTCCGTCAGGTGCTACTGGATGAATTAATCAGGGACCCAGGCATCAAGGAGAAGCTGGGTGGGGACCTCCCGGGATGCGCTTGCTTGGTTCAGGGTGAAGATCCTGGGGATTGGCTGAATAATACTCTCTGTCCTGTCCTATTGCTCCAGTCCTATTCGGTAAAGGAGAGAGCCACAAAGCTTTCTTCCAAGGAAGAAGGGAGGCTTGCTCACTATGTCCAGTTCAGACAGGCAGGAGACGTTCAGACCCTAGCTCCCACATGTGTCAAGCTCCAGAATGTCACTAACACCATCCAGCATTCCACCATCCAGTCACTCTGGCCTTGATTGCTGTTAAGATTCCCTATAACCTCAAAGGTTTGTGATTCCCCAGTCCCCCATCTTTCATATATATGACCTCATATAATTTTCTTCACAATTTTATGAATTACGTGAACCAGCATTACTCTTATCACCATTTTAAAGAGAAAAGTTGAAGCCCAGAGAGGTTCCACGGCTTACCCAAACCAGTCATGGCATGACCAGCACTCCTGACCAGGGGGAAAGATCGGGGAAGACTGAGAACTCACCAGGCAGGCCACGAGCACAGCATCACTGCTGTTCCTCTCGGAGGGTGATCGGCAGAGCTCAATGAGGCGGGACATACCTGCACGAGACATGCGGAGAATCTCAAGCCCTGGATGGGGACCAGCCTGGCCAGGCCTGACCCAGGGGTGCTGCATTCTCTCTCACTCAGCTCTCTGTGTGGCTCCCAGGACCCGTGTCAGCCCTCCAATCGATGGGGGAAGGAGAGTGAACCCAACCTGGAGGAGCTTGTGGTGGAGACCTGCTCCCTCAGGTGTGAACAGACTCGTGTCAGGGCCAGGATACTGGCCAGGACTGAACTTAGTTAAGACTGCAGTGAAGGTAGCACAGGTCTCTCTGAAAGAGATACTTCCGTGGAGGCATTTCTGATTTTACCAGAGCTGGCTTCAATGCTTACATCTTCATCAGTGGAACTGTCCGTACCTTCTTTTTTTTTTTTTTCGAATTGCTTATCAGTCAGAAAATACATTGTAGCTGAAACTACAGAAAACTACAGATTAAGTTCATGTTGCCTAGGCCTTCACAGAAAAAAAGTTAAATAAATGACTTGCTTTTCAATGCAAGTTGGCTTTATTCAACAAGTCAACTGCCTACAACGAGTCTTACGGAGCTGAAATCCTCTGCTGCCCCAGGGTCACCTTTTGCCATCCTCGTTGTACCTGGATGATAGGCAGCCCTACCAGGCCTGTTCTCAGGCCTGTGCCTGGAGCAGTGCCCTTTCTCAACCTTCACACCAGAGTAACTCCTCAAACCACAGCTGAAGACTCACCTCCTTGCTAAAATATATTTTTACCCACCCAGATAAATGTGGGCTAGTGGGCATGGTTTGAGCATTGCTCTATGATATTCAAATGCAAATGTTTCTTTTCATATCTGTCACTCCATTGGGTCTAAGTCCCTGTGGTCAAGACAATGTCATAGCCAACGTTACATGCCTAGCACTCAGAACAGAGCCTAGCGTGGAGTGGGTATCTGAAAACATTTATTGGGTAAATGAGTGACTAACTGAATGAATGAGTGATTTAATGAGTGAATTAATAAATGAGTTAATGATGAATAAAGTAATGTGTGCTAATGAATAAATAAGCAAAAGGATGAATTAATGAGTGATTGAACAAACGAGTAAACGAATAAGTAAATAAGTGAATGAATGAGGAAGTGAATAAGCAAATGAAAGAATGGGGTCCTAAGTAACGGGAATTCTGCAGGTAAGTCTTTGTTCTGGCCAGCTGAAACCTCTCTAGGCCTTTCTTCTCGCTTGCTTCAGCCCCAGAGCACAAGCTGGACTAGGGACTGCACCCTGGGCCTCTGTCCCAGCATTTCCCAGCATCCAGAGAGTGAGGCTCACCCCAGCCAGTCCTTGCTCTGACTCCTCTCCTGCTATCATGAAATTGAGGCTGTTTCCATCTCCAAGCCCCCACCCCCTTGCACAGCCAGCACCACTTACAGCTCAGCCGCACAGCCTCCCGTGCCACCTCTGGGTCTCGGCTGAGACGGGCTAGGGTCACGGCAGCCTTCTGCTGGACTCGCTCACAGGCCGCCACCTCAGCAGGGGTCCCAGATCTTGGCTTCTCAGACAACATGCCCATTATAAGCTGGACCCCTGGACAAGAGACAATGAATAGTTGGCACCTGCTCCAGTGAGGAGCCTTCCCCTTGGGGTCCCCCGGATGGATAGCTGCAAGGCTCAAGCACAGGCTGTCAGAATGAGTTAGTGGTCTCATACAGAAAGGAATTTAGACAAAGCCACCTCTTCTCCTTCTTCCCTGAGCATGTCTCTGAATACATGCACCAAGTCACCGTTCTTGGAAAGGACTTCTGGAGGACATCTCATTTTACTTTTTTAATGCTATTACTGAGCTTTTTTACCACATGCCTGGTACTGTGCTAAATGTCCCGCAAGTTCATGATCCCCTAAAACCTTCCAATAGCCTCATGAACTGGGTACTACTATAATTTACTCTGAGGTCCAGAGAGAAGTGAAGTATCTTTTCCAGGACCATGCAGTTAGGAGTTGGGGAGCTGGTATCAGAACTCAGATAATATGGCTCTTCTCCATCACCTCTTCACCTCTGATGCCGGCTGCATCCTAAGTCAGGTCCACTGGTGATGGGTCCCCTGGTGGGAGGTAACCCAAACCAAGACTGGATGAGCAATAGATCAAAATATCTTAGAAATGATTTAAACACTGGAGGAAACTAGAGCAATTAGATTGAGAGAGTTAGGCCTGAATTTGGTTGGCTGAGAAGCCTTCCCAGCCTCCCCTGAAAGCAGATCTGTCTTCTGATTGTCCTACAAACCCATACCCACATGCACAGCCACCTCATGCCTTTGTCCACCTAATTCTTTCTACAGGCCATGTCATTTTCCCTGCCACTCTCTAACAGTTCCCATCTGCAGGTAGTGGTAAAATTCCATCTTCTATGGGAGGTACTGCAATAGCCCTCACTCCCCTTTCCTGCACCCAGTGGCTCTTGCAACTTTGGAACTTAAACCAGACATGGCCCATAGATGTATTTTGCTTTGTTCTCTTGCTTCACACAGTGTCTAAAATATTTTTTAAATTTTTGATAATATGAAAACTGGGAGATTTCCACCTTCTAAAAAATTGCTGCCTCATCTGACATCACTGGGCCCACGATGCTTCATGACAACAATTGGTTGAAGTTTACTATAAGCTCCCTCTTTTAAATGAAACTGATCCAGTCCCTGCTGAGCCCACATCACCCATTTACATTACCTGTTTGGGTGCTGTAGGCATCTAAGTTTGCAGCACACACTGAGACCACAGAGCTGGAAGGGTCCTTAGAGTTCTACTAGCCCAATCCCTCTCTCTCCCCCATTTCACAGATGAGCACCTGAGGTCTGAGGAGAGGAAGTGATTTCCCAAGTTCACAAAGGAGTCAGTTCCAGTCCAGTGCCTTGGCCATGTGCATCTCTGAATCTTATTTGAACCACGTGCAAGTTTTTACTCTCCTAGATCCCTGTGCTCAGGGACTGTGAGTTACTTAGTTATAAACCCTAAGACTATTCAGTCTTGGGGAGGGGCCATTTCTCTCTCTGGGGAGCTTTGTAAGTACCCCATTTCTTCCTCCTATGGGCACAAGGGACTCAGAACGTCCTGCCTTTCTTAGCACCAATTATCTTTGCCACCACATACTCTAACCTCGAGAAAGGTGCTTTTCTCTGGAACTGTCTCCATGGTCACTGATTAGAACATGGTCTTCAGGTCCCTATGCCCACATGTCCCTAAGACAAGTTCATGGCTGTTAATGACCTATGATATGAATGTTATGGCCTATGAGGACCTGAACTGGGGGCACCAAGTTGACAACTTTGGGAAGTTCCACAAGCTTAAGAAATTTTACTAGCTCTTCCTGGTTAAGGTCTCTATAAAGAAGCCACTTTCCCCACGCTCAGCTTAGTGCCTGGAATAGTTTCTCGTGTACCAGCAGGTAAGCTCCACGGGGCATTTCCTGCACACATATGTCTAGAGTATCCAGCTAGCGCTCAGCTCAAATAGTTGCTGAATGACTGTCAAATGAATGAATGTGAATGCATTCATGTGAAAAGCCTTATAGATGGATGAAAACAAAGTTGTCTGTAAACATACACTTCATAAGTCTAGAAAAAGGTAAAATGCTATGAAATTGGGGCTGCCTTGCAAAATCCAGAATGTGTTTCCTAAGTTCTGGCTAGGCTCAGTGGCAGAAACATCGCCTGTGAGTTGTGGGGAGTCGCAGCCTCGGAGACCAGCCCCCAACATCATGGTCCCCCCCAAACAGTCTCTCCAGCTCAACCCCCAGCCCCAGGAGGAAGGGCAAAACTAGCTGAAAGGAGGATGTGGAGGCCAATGGGTTGGCAAACAAGAGCTTGGGCTGCCCTGGCCTGCCTCCCAGGGTAAGGATGACCAGTGACCACGGTCTCTGACCTCCCGTGGCCCCGTTCACCAGCTCCCCATCACCAACAACGTACATGATTTGGGGCAGGACAGAGACAAAATCACCAGAGTGCAGGGCAAGGTACAGAGTCTCGTGCATGCCTCTAACAGGACTGTCTTCCAAAGCCCAGGCTGTACAGCAGGGCTTGCTCTGGCTGGCCCAGGAGGCCTGCTGTCCGTGTCATCATCCCACAGATGAGCCCCCTTTTGTAAATAGCCTTCACCAAACTCTCTTCAGCTGAACCATGTGAAACTACCTGTTTCCTGAAAGAGCAGGTACACGTAGCACAGTGCTCATTCTGTGTCAGATCCACTTCGGACATGCTTTATATTCACCCTCACATCACCCCTGAGGTCAGTGTTAGCATTGTTCCCATTTTGCAGACGGAAACACAGAGGTCCTGCAGCTGGTAAACAGCAGAGCCGGTCAGTCTGTTTCCAGTTTTCAGTGTCCACTGCTGCGCCATCCTCCCTCGCCTGCATTATTTTATTGTAGATGTCACACTCTTGTCACATTATCACTTTTGTCTAGTTGGCCTCTCCTAGACTCTGATATCCTCTGTGTTCATTTGTTTAGCATAATGCCAGGCACATACTAGGTCTCAATAATTATTGACTGAATGAGTTCATTCATTGTACTGTATAAACCACAAAATCCTCTACCAGTGCTAGATATTCCAACCCCAGACCCACAGACCTCTGGTGCCCCATTCCTGTCAAGTACTTGAACTTAAGGCTCCAAGTGCTGAAGGAACAGGCCACAAATGACACCCCTCAGATTCCCAGCCTCAGCGGCTCAGGTAGGTTTTTCATTATTAGCTCATCACATAGAATTAACACAAAATTGTGTCTTTCAATTAGCTATAGAGCAACAGGGGGTGGGGAATGTATATATTAGTTAAAACAGCAGGGCAACCCTGGAAAAGGGGGTTTAACAAGAGCAGAGGCAAGTGGCCCAGGCTCCCAGCCCCCTTGTCCTCATTAGTGTCTGGTTTCCAACCGATTGCTAATTGCTCCCTTATTTCCCGTCACAGGAAGCCCTCACTACTCTGCTCCCAGCTGCAAGGAGGCTGGCCTGTCCTTCAGCACAGAATGCTTAGATCAGCTTCAGGCCAAGGAAACCTGGCTTGCTTCCCATGGACACCCTCATCACAGGTGGGAGTAAGGGAGAACGTGCAAAAGAGATGCTCTCAGGTGAGGGGTCAAGGGATCCAGCTTGCCCCGACCTGCTCCCGCACTCCTGGGGCTCTTCAGCTTTCCACTCAGGCCAAGTACAAGAGGATAGGAATGATTTGAAACTGGAATGCATCCTCCTGTAGGAATAGATTTTTACTTTTTGGATCATAATGAAATCTCTGTTTTCCCTCACCACCTGATTGAAAAGAGCAACTGCCACCCCTACTGTGGGTCTACCTTACACTCTGCCCTGCTTTGTCTTCCGCATGGCACTGCCACCATCTGACCTTCTCTGTCCCCTGTTCACTGTCTCCCACCAGAACTGGAGCTCCCCAAAGCAAGCACACATTCACATACTGGGCCACCCGCTCACATAAGCACCCACATACATACTCCTGCGATTGTGGAGACCTACATGTACAAATTTGTGTGCCTCCACATAGGCCTTCCCGCAAACAAAGGCACATGGTTCTGGATAGGCACATAACCTGCTCTCCACTAGAAATACGTACCATTCTCCTGAATGACGTCAGAGGCACACTGCTCTAGGACAGACATGTTCGCCAAGATGGTCACAATCTGGGAAAGAGAATTGAGAAGCTAAGAAAATGGGCACACCTGAGCCAAAGGCACTCTCTATAGACAGGTGAGCCGGGGACGACAATGCTTTCCTGTAGCCTGTGATTCCTTGCTGTGCACCTGGCCCATCCTTCCAGGGTATTTTCTCTTATCCTCTGGACTCCTGCCACTCAGATGTGCTTCTCCAGTGACTTGATGCCCATTAGTCAGCACATGGCCCTGGGATGGAACCCAGGATGCCACTGGAGAGAACAATGTCACCTGAGTGAAAACGAGTGACACTTTCTGCGAGGTCCTTTCGATTCCAGGCCCTGAAATGCAGATGGAACTGGCAGGTTCCCGGCTAGCATCTGCCCTGGATTGGGTTCCTTCTATCCTAGCTTTTTGCCCTGATACTAAACCCCACCTACTTAGTTAGAGAACATGAGTGGGCTAGAAGGGCAGCAATACACCCCAACTATCAGGTATTATACAGAATCTAATGAGAAAGTTCATGCTCAGCTGCACTTTGTAAGTCTGTGGCCTGCGAGCCTTACTTGTTGGTCATCGCTGAGGGACTCCGCCTATCCTAAAGCGATGCTGACACCAGGTGGACAGTGAGCCATGGTTACGACCTCATGGGCTGGGTAGCCAACAGCTCACCCACCCCTGCCCCACGGCCTAGCCAAGGTCGCAGAGAGAGCTCACAGCACAGAACTGGATTAAGGAATGGACCATCAGGGGACCCAGGGTAGACCCCCAAACTGTACAGGGTGCCAATTTACCCCTGGAAAATGTGGAAAACCTGGCACCTGTTACCTCTGACACCACCCACGACACTGCTCCTGACATAAACAGCAAAATGAAAATCCACGGAAAGAGACAACACTCCTACGTGGCAACCTCAATAAGTAGTAAAATAAAACATTTCTCATTGGTGCAGATCCATCTCTGTTGAAAGTTTCCTCCAGTATAACTGGAGGCCGTGCCCCGCCTCTGAGGCAGCAGCTGGCAGTCTCCTGAGGCCAGTTTGAGTGACTTAAACTCTGAAACTGGATTATTACTGCAGAGCAATGTGACATTCACCAAGAAAGGGTGTTAGCTAGATTTTAATTTGTTCAATACTGGCATATGCCCCTGGATAATGAATTCATGTAACAGGTCTCTTTTCAACAGAAAGAAAAAGTTTTCCATATTAATAGAGTATGTACCTCCCCACTTCCCCACTAAACAGATGTTGAAAAGGGAGATGTATGCCAGGCTGCTGTGGCATCTGTGTGTGTCAGGCCCTTCCGGCTCAGATCTGGGCAGGGGCCTGGCTGGGTGAGCATGGCCAGCGAGGGCTGCCAGGGGAGAGATAGGAGAATCCCCACAAACGCTTGGTCCCAAAGGCAAGTCTGCCCCTCCAAATGTGTTAGGAAGGAAGTGACAGGCTCCTGTTTGCATTTTAGGAAGACAGTGGGACGATAGGAGGGTTCATTCTCGAAAGCCCCACCCTTTTAAGATTGTGAGTTTGTGGACCGAGTGGAAGGAGTTAGAGGAAAAACATGAGTTGGAGATGTACTTGAAAAATGAAAGGCTCCCCAAGAGGCACAGAGCGCACAGTCTGAGGAAGGAGACCCAAGGCCGAGTCCGTGACAGATCACAGTTGGGGTGGCTTTCTCTGGGCTGTCAGCAGGGGCAGGGAGCAGGACCTCTGCTCCCACCACACAGCGACCACCACACTCCAACCATCACCGGCCTGGCCTCTCTGAATAGACGCACTTGCTTGATGCTTGACAGACTGATCCAGAAGGGAAGGGAGTGAGGCAGGAAAGGAGGAAATGAGGGAGGGAGGGAGGGGGAGAGGGAGGCAAGACGAAATTTAAAAAAGAAAAAGAAACCTTTGTCTGCAGCATCAAGTTCATTACATGGCAATTATTAGCTGTGTCACAGACACAGGTAGGTCTTTGTGTCAGACTAATTTAGATCCTGTTAATGAAAATTGCTTCCTCTTTACAGAACCCGTACCCCATGTGGTTTTCTGAGGTACAGATGAAGTATTCAATTAAGCACAATTTGAATAAATGCCAATTAGGCCCTTGCCTTGAGGCCCCTATTTTGAAACATCCTTATGTGCACCATGATGTAGGGGAAGGGAGATCAAAGTTTCTTCTCACAGTCAAGCCCAGGGCTGGGACTTTAGGGACAACGGGTTTATCTCAGACAGCAGACAGCAGTAATATCAGGGGACAGAGTGCAGAAGCCAGGAAGGCAGCTCTCCCCTGGCCCAGGCTAACTCGATCCTGTCTGACGATTTTCAATTAAGTCCGATTCCTCCTGAGTGAAAAGGCACTGTTCCCTCGGCAGTTACTAAGCACATGGGTCAGCCTAGTTCCAAATCTTGGCTCTGTCCTTCATTTTCCATGGGATCTTGGCCATGCTGCTTCACCTTTTGTGCCTTGGTTAATGATGGTGTATCAGATTTCTATTCCTACTCTAACAAATCACCACAGACTTAGTGGCTTAAACCAACACAATTTTATCTTGCAGTTCTGAAGGTCGGCAGTCCTAAACGTGTCTAACGGAGGGAAAATCAAGGGGTTGACTGAGCTGCCTTCCTCAGGAGACTCTAGAGCCTATGTCCTTGCCTTCTCTAGTTTCTAGAGGCTGCTTGCATTCCTTGGCACATGGTGCCACGTCACTCTGACCTCTGCTTCCTCGGTCACACCTCAGTCTCTGACTCCAATCCTCTCGCCTCCTCCTTAGAAGAATGCTTGTGGTTGCCCTGGACCCACATGGACAATCCAAGATGATATCAAGATCCTTCAACAAATCACATCTGCAAAATCCCTTTGGACATGTCAGGTAGCTCATTCACAGGTTTGGGGATTAGGATGTGGACACCTTTGGTGGGGTGTATTATTTGGCCTAACACAGGAGGTCAGTGTGAGGTCACTGATAAGACTATTATGAGAATTAAATTAGCTCATGTTTTGTCAAGCACCTAGAACATTTGTTAAATAAAATGACTATAATTTGCCTGAAGGAAACAGCCTGCAAGTACCCAGACCTCGAAAGACTGCGACAAGGAGCACCGACCCGGTGTTGCCGCAGATTCTGCTGTTGGGAGATCGTCCCCAAAGGGAGGCAAGCTCCCAGACCTTCCCAGCAGAGAGCCCAAGAAACATCATGCTTATTCCCTTCTGTTATGTTTGGAAATCATTTTCCCTTTCACCTCCCACAGACTGACTGGCCAACTTAGAAAAATGGAGGTGAAGAGCAAATTGAACCATAATAGCAAGGGAGCCCCCATGTCACTGGTTCAAAAAGAAACGGCCCTGTGTGGGAAGAAGGAGGTTGGTAAAGCCTTCTGATGTTAGCACATACATGGAGGAAAAGGTTTACTCTGTGCTGGCCCAGGGTAGGTGCCCCGGGAACACCTGTCTGCAACCCACCCCAAAGGTGTGAACCAGGCTTGTCTCACACCCTTACTGATGTCTGCCTGTGATCACACACCCACTCTGTCTCTGTCCCTTGTGTGTTCTGTGTAAACTGACACTGAAGACCATACCACATAGATAACAAGTGAGACACCGAAATGGAGGCAGGTGCTCTATCTAATAGAACTTACAACACAGGATAGCTAACATTTATTTAATGAAAAAGTATTATTGCTTTTATGCTGTGCAGTAATTAGGACAAAAAGGCCAACAGTTCATATGACTGTAATTAGAATTACTCTTTAATTGCTAGATGGAGTATTTAGATTCCTGTTATCACTGTGCTTACTCTCTAAAAGTTGTATCAACCCTGCCAACTGCAGCCCTGAGACCGGCCAACAAAAATGCCTTCCAGCCTCAAGGGAAAGGCAACTGCTTCTCCCTGCCCTGCCGTCTTCCCTCCGCGCCACTTCTTCTACCAAGGAGCAGAAGGAATGAAGACAAGGACATTGGTCTGAAGGACGAAGGGGTCCGAGAGAAGAAGGGTGTGGTCTCTTTGAATACACTGTGTCCAATGTTCTAAGTGGCTTACCATCTTTACCACCCCCGCAATAACACACACACACAACTGGCATACACACACTCACAAACTGAAACAACACACACCACGCATTGCATCGTACCACACTACCCCCACCCCCACCACAGTAAGTATGTCCCCTGGCCCTGCCTTCCTGGTCCAAAGCTGGCATTCCTTATCTCAGACCCACCCTAGCTCCGGGTTCCATCACAGAACCCTGCCCTGCTTGTGTCTGAGTATGCACTTTGGTGCTAACCACTTGATGAGCATTATGCCATCTGATCATTATAATGACACCAGGAGGGAGAAAATATTATTATCCCCATTACCCAGATGAGGAAAGTGTGACTTAGAGAGATCAAGTGACTTCTCTAAGGTCACACAGCTAGGAAATGGCAGAGCCAGGATTGGAACTCAGGTCTGTCTGAACCCAGAGCCTGTGCTGTTTCTACTATGTCATATATATATATGATGGGACTTTATACAGAGTATTTTTTTATATGAGTCGAAATTATAATCCCTAGTAACTGGCACTTCTGATAAAAAGGATTCCTGATAATGGTTTTCACAGTGAGGTCTCAGAAATGCTACAAAATCTGGACATCCTAAAATGCCAAGCAGACAATGTGTTCTCATGGGAAGTGTATACCGGCACCCCCACCTCTATGACAGCAATGAATTCTGAAGTCCACAGGAGGTCATGCTCAGGGGAAGTCTGTGTTGTGGGCTAGCTGAGATAGCAAGGTCTCTTTCACCCTAGGTTGTCACTGCTTGGCAGGCAAGGCAGAGGTGAGCCAGCATGAGACACTCCCTTTCCCACTGCCCACGTCACACCTGTGGCTGGAGTCCCTGGGCAACAGGACCCCTAGAGAATACCTCCTGGGGATTAAAATTTGGGCCACACAGATGGTTTGTTAGCAGGGAGTTCTGGGGGATGAAGAACCCAGACACAATGCTGCCCTCACCCCTGTCCATATCCCAAGGAGAGGTACAGGATAGGCATGGTCATCAAGGCTTCTGCTGGACAAATTAAGTGGACTCAGCTTGCTGAGATGATGGAAAGGTTCTCATCGAGATGTCCAAATGGAGATGGACCAAGTATAGATCCAAGACCAAGAGGCTCCGCACAGCGTTGGCGTCATTGGCAGATGCATTACCGGAAACTTCACGGGCATTTAATCTCCTAAGTGTTTCAGGGGGTGGTGAGCACTTCAGAGTCTAATTCATCTTCTTTGTCTTCATTACAGAGAGCTCTCTGATCACCTTAATCCTCCCTCTGCCATAGGAAAGAGCCATTTGTTTCTTTAATGGGAACACTCTCACTAGCTAAGTGGTTGCTCTGAGTCAGGGCAGAAGGTGAGCCATCCCAAGGATGGTGGGAGCCATGCCTGGCTCAGACTTGAAGGGTGGGGGGAAAGGGGAAGAAGAGGGATGAAGAAGATGGAATTGAGGGGACAGGGTGATTGGGGAGTGAGGCAGAAAAACTTCTGAGTCCAGATTCAGAGAGGTGCCCTCTACATAGAACTTGACCACATTCTCTCTCCACCCTGAACCCCCTCCTTCCTGGGAATCAACGAGGTTTCAAGAGGGGCCAGTCGTTCCTCATGATGAAACAAGGGCCTCTGCTCACAGGGCATAGGGGATGTCTGAGCTGAAAGAGATCACGCCCCTTTTATAGATAAGAAAACTCCACTCCAGAGGTCCCCCACTCAGGGCAGCATGCCACACATGCAAAGGCCAATGGGAGTAATAACACTGACATGAGCTTTCATTGATTTCATAGTTTCTTTGTGCCAGGAGGTTCTATTCATTCATCTATTTAATTCTTACTTCAACTTTGTGAAGTATATTTTATTCAACCACGTACACAAATGAGAAAAGTGAGGCTTAGAGTGAAATGTCTAAAGTTATATGATTGTCTCAGCAGGGGAGCCTTGAACCCAGGTCATCTGACCCCAAAATTCCTGTTCTTTTTGATTTACTACTGGATCTTGTATGAAATGCCCAGAGTTGGCCACAGACAGGCACGTGAAGGTGAAGGGACCTAATCACGTGTCAGGAAGATGAGAGACGCAGCAACTGGAGGTGTCTTGCTGAAGAAGAGAAGAAAAGGAGCAAGGCCCGTTGCACAGGGTGGGCCCTCCAGCCCCATTCCCCAGAGCCAAAGGCTGCGGCTGCAGTGGACATTGGGCATGTCCCCCTCCAAAACAAAGCAGGCCATTGGCCAACACTTTGTATCTGTCTGTACTACCATACCTTGTTTGTATGGGGAGCTTGTTCAACTCTAAGAAGTGAGAGATTTGACTGGAAAGGAAGTCAGAAGCCCTACCATGCTTGGCTTGGGAGGGCAAGTTAAGAACGTTGAATAATTCATTCTGCATGCTCTTCCTTGGAGCATCAAGTTTTAAAAAACAATAATATTTATATTGAATTAAGGACTAAGTGGAGGCTAAGCACTGTGTCAGGTTCTTTATATGGATTACCTCACTTACCCTCACCATAACCCTGCAAGGTAGACATTCATGTCCCAATTAACAGATGAGAACACCAACACCCAGGAGGCTGTGACCTGCCCAAATCGTCAATGAATAGGTGGCCAGGATCAATGTTCAGTCTGACTCCACAGCTACACTACCTCTGCTTCATTTTCAAAGATGACAGCAGATGACAGTCAAAGACTACCTAAGTCAGTCCAGTCATGCCAGGATTGAAATGCTGGCTAGCAACTTGCCAACCCTATGATTTGGGGGACATCCTTTTGAGCCTCAATACCTTTATCTATAAAATGGAACAAATATTACCACCTCACAGAATGATTAGAACCCCCACAGGCAAGTGCTTATGTACTAGAAAATTTGCCCTGAATGTGAGTTTCTATGGACAGCAATTCTAAGGATAAGAAAGAACTAATGAAGTGCATCCTGCTTCTTTCTGACAGAGGCCTTAAGAAATCCTGGGGAAGTATAAACATGGACCATGCCCTGGGGAGGGGGAGAGGTAGAACCGACATGAAATAACTGGGAATGAATAAATATCATTAGAAAAGTCAACACTGCACTGTGAAGTATGGCCTCCAGAGAAATGGAGCCATCAGGGAGGGCATTGCAGGACTTTCTGGGTAGGAGCAGGAATGTGAAGGTGTGGCAGCTTTACTAGGTAATGAGGCTGAAAAAAACAGGCAGGGATTGGAGGACCAGAGGCAGACAAGGATGAGCTAGGTTGGGGGTTAGGGATCATCTAACTAACTGAGAGCTCAGGCACCTGGAAGAATTAACAGAGACCTGAAACCCATCTGATCCACCACCCCACCCCTAGGTAGAGGAATGGGAGGCTGAGTATGGCCAAGGTGGGACAGGACAGAATACCATGACTACAGAGTTCAAAAACCCTTAAAATCCCCTCACTCGACATTTTCAGATACATTTAACAGTAAAATCCTTTTTTTTCCCCCCACAAAACTTTATATTTGGAGCTCAAATATACAAAAACATTAAGACAGATACAGAGGCTATGAGGCCCAGAACTAAGATTCTACTCCAAGCCCCTGTTTTCATGGAGGCAGAGAAGGGATAAAATTTGCAGCAGGTCACAATGTCAGACAGGCACCAACAAAAGTGGGACACGAACTTCTGGAGCAGGTCCAGGGACCTTCCCATGATGTCCCTGCCTCCTGGGATGGACAGGTGTGAATGGAGATAGAGAAAGGCCTGTAGTGGTTGGGATGGCTAAGGGGTGGTGAGTGAGCTCGTGGAGATGGTCCCAAGGCAAGGAGGCATGCCACCACATTTTCCTCTACCTTCCTACAGAATGCGACTAGCGGGACTGATCGAGGGTGGCAGGCCACGCTGCCTCCCCCAGGACCTAAGCCCTGACCTCCTGACCTCTGTCTTCTTGGTGACAGGCCCTGTGCCTGGTCCCTCCTGAGCTTCTCACCTGGTCCCGGGTATAAGGCGTGTCCACCCTCTGCTTGTCGCTGCAGGCTTCCAGCAGGACGCGGATGGCATTCAGCTGCAGGAGCATCTCGCAGGCCATCGTGTCAAAGAAGGTGATGTTGGCAAGGGCCGCAGAGGCCAGCAGGAAGACTTCCCCAGACGAGGCCTCTTGGCACAGTTCTGGAGGGCAAAGAGGCAAGAAAGAGCTTCCGCTGAAAAGTGATTTCACATCAGTTTTCTCATTTGGTTCCCACAATAGCTCTGGGAGAAAATCTGGGCAAGAGCTGTGATACCCACTTTACAGATGAGGAGAGTGGTTACTAAAGAGGAAAATGTATCTGTCTGTATAGGTGGTAGAGCTGGGATTTGAATCCTGGTGTGTGACTCCCATTCACTTCTTTATGCAACAAGTATTTCCTGAGTGAACACAATGTACCAAGCACTGCTGGTGTCTTGGGATGACATGGTGGATGAAGCAGACCAGGTCTTTGTCCCTGTTAAGCCCACATCCTAGTAGTAGGCAGGAAAAAATTGAGCTTTTAAAAAATGAACATAAATGGTTACAAATTATAATAAATGTAAGGGAGAAAATAAACAAATAGAATAATTAGAATGATAATTAGAATAATTAGAAGCCTAATGGGGTGCATAAGGGAAGTCTCATTAGAAATGTGACAGCTGAGCCCTTAAGAAGAAAATGGGGCAATCAGGAGCATATTTGGGTGAAGAGTAGGTTCCAGGTCAAAGGAACATCATGTACAAAGGCCCTGAGGCAGGAGAGAGCTCCTGGTCCATTTACGCCTCCACTAATGTACACTGAACTCTTGTTGCATTTGCCTTGAGAAAAGAGCTGAAGTTAAAACATAAAGGTTCTGCCTCTCTAGCTGCTGTCAGCAGAGCTTCAGGGTTTCCTTTTGGTCCCAGAATAAGGCCTACACCAAGACCCCGAAGAGGGTCTTTTTCTCTGATCCTAGTGGTCACAACCCAGACTTAACGAGATTCCCCTACTTAGCCATCTGTAATAGTACTAATGGCTATGATGGATCTCTAAGGCAGGGAGGACCACCCCCAATCCCTGCATCCCTCCACCACCTGATACATTCCCGCATAGGCTCCACTTGACCTAGAAGGACTCCTGCCTTAGGAGAAGGCATGGAAGGGCTCTGTCCATGGTGCTGCCCACCCATTCCAATGGATCTGACTTCTGACTCTCAGCTCCAACTTGACTGTATATCAAGGTTCTTCCTGTGTCCCAGCCCTCTGCTACTGATAATACCTCTATGAAAATACAGGAAGAGAAGCCACACTTCAGGAAAATGGTCCCAGGAGAGAAATAAAATTTCTAAGAGAGACTGAACTATGTTTTATCCCGATTTGTAGTTCTTGCTTCCAGACAAAGAGTCTGTACTTCGAGGTTCTGATACTGAAACTGGCACTTTTTGGCACCTTCCAGTGCCTGGTCCCTACCTATAAAGAGACACAAAATAACATTAGCTGAACCCCTGCAGTGTGCCTTACACTTTGCCATTAAATTTTCAGCACCCTTAAAGTAGAAATGGTTGCTTCCCTTTACAGATGTAGAAGCCAAGACTCAGAGAAGCTAGTAGCAGCACCAGCTACGATTTATCTTGAGTGCTCACTCTGTGCAAGGCACTGCTACACAGTGTTTTCCTCATTAAATCATTCCATCCTCACAGCCACCAATCTCTACCACAGTTTTATAGATGAAAGAACTGAAGATCCAAATGTTAAGTGATTTCCCAAAGTTGTGGACTTGAGGATTGTTGGCAATTGTTGAAATCTAGAATCAAATCTGGGGCTGCCTGGCTCCAAAGTCTCCATTCTTCCTGTCCTCCAGGATGCCTCTTGTCTTCAGGCCTCTGATTCATTCCCAGTGATACTCCTGAAGATCCAGGTTCTAGTTCCACCAGGAGGCCACTGTCTACCTCCGGGCATCCCTGCTCCACACCACCCCGGGGTGACCACTAAACAACTCAGAATTTTGATCTAACCACCCACGCTTGAGAAAATGGACTAGTCAAGTAATTGAGAACTCTATTAATTCCCCTTTTCCAGTGACTGCCCTATCATCCCATTTTTAGAGGAGGGAAAATCAACCCCTTCCAGGCTACCTCCTTATATCCAGAGTTCAGGGTGAGACCATAGGACTCAGCGGCCTACTTTGCTTCAGGATCTCTCCTAGGTCTGAACACCCACCGTCATTCTTATGCAGTCACCATTGCTGCCGACACAGCAATTAACACAACCATCTAAGTGCCTTTTAATTTGGGTGCACATTGATCTGGTGCACATTTACAGTCTGAGTCACCTGGGATGTGTTAGGAAGATTAAATTGAGGAGTCCAGTGACTCATTTATAAATGTTTCCAGGGAATGGCAAGAAGTTGGAGGTCTATTTCCCACCAAAGAACAGAGCCCTGGCACCCTGCCGAGCAGATAGCTCCCATCTGCTGGCTCTTGGGGAAGACTCCACAATATATCTTCATCAGAGTGAAGTAAATAGGGAGCTTCCTCTTCTCTAGGGAGAGATCCAGCCGAGGCAAAGAAGTAGGAATGGCCATAGGGAAAGGTCATTTGGACTTTATTTATATGTTATGATTTTTAAATGATTTTTTATCATTTAAAAATTAGAAGATTCTTGACAAAACTTATAATTTTTGTCTTATCTTTAAAAATAAGCCTTTCAAGCCCTGGCTGGTGTAGCTCAGTGGATTGAGTGCAGGCTGAGAACCAAAGGGTCGCCTGTTCCATTCCCAGTCAGGGCATATGCCTGGGTTATGGGCCAGATCCCCAGTGAGGGCCACATGAGAGGCAGCCATACACTGATGTTTCTCTCCCTCTCTTTCTCCCTCCCTTCCTCTCTTTCTAAAAATAAATTTAAAAAACCTTTAAAAAATAAGCCTTTCCTACATGGCAAAAATCAACCGGAGTTTATCAGTGACTGTCCCGCTCTAGTCACTACAGATGACTTTCTGTTCCATACAGGACTCAAATCTCCTTATTGCCTCCTTCTCTCCAGACTCCTCAACTCATTTACTTTTCTGCCTGGCTCTGGTGACTGACTGAATGTGAGATTCCCGGCAGAAGTAAATTCTAACACTGTTCTGTGGCCTTGAGAAAGCCCCTCGACCTTTCGGGGCCTGGGTTTCTTCTCCTATAAAGTGGGCATTAAAGTTTATGATCTCTTGAGTTCTCTCCAGCTGAGACTTTCAAAAATTGGCTTCTACATTTTCTTGACTTAGAATAAATGCGCATGTTGGCAAACTGATTTCTCTCCACCGGGCCTGTGGGTACCACTTCCCCAGTGACTAGAATCAGCCATAAAGTCAAGAGCCTCTTTTGTGCAAAGTAATTGTATATCTTTAAATTCTAGAACTAGAGGGACCCTTGAGAGGAATGGTCCCAAGCCCTTGTTTCATATGTTAGGAAGATTGTAAAGTGAGGTTTACAATGAGATGTGGCCAGGGAGTTGGCCGCATCTCACACAGTGCCTGCACAGGGCTGCTGGGAGATAGCTTTTTGTAGAATTGATGAATGAAAAGGCAAAAATCCAAACCCAAATGTTCTGACTCCCAAGGCCCGTGTTCTGTGTTGCCCCTAAATCTGTGCCATTCCAGATATTCCCTGCCCTGGGGCTAACCTGACATGTTGTGACAAAACTCATTTTCATTCCATTTCAATAACATATGGATCGTGAGGCAGTGACAGAGAGGGGGATAGAAGCAGAAACACAGGTTATCCCCAGCACTTATAAAGCAAAGAACGTGAGGACGTGGTTTGCAAAACAAATTTTCTGAGAATTGTTATCCTGATGAGTTCTAGTTTCTGCAGTTTTGCAAAGAAAGATGGAGGACGATGATATTCTCGATATTGGGCTATGATTCTTCTGCCAGGAGGACATCTGTCTGAACAGAGAAACCTAGAAGAGCCAATGCTTTCCAGGCCCCATGACTTGAGGCCAATGGTGGAGTGGCAGGCAGCATTTTGGGCTGCGCTGGTGCTCTCTGAGAAGCTGCCACCCCCAGTCATTGCTTTCATGTTCATGGGGCACGACAGACTGAGATTTCGGGAACAGGATCATCACAGCCTCTCTGGTCAAGCATCTGAACCTCAAAATTTGAGGCTACCTCTTCTCTGGGGCTTATCCTGGTCTCTGATCTGAAAGGCCAATTAATCCCAATCTGACCTCAATAAAGGAGCTTCCAGAAGGGCTGCTTGCATTTTAATGGAAGACTTGACAACAGAGCTATTTCAAGCCTGACTCTGACACTTCGATGGGACTTCAGCGACAGCGATCATCTGTGCCACGGACATGTGCAGCACAGCGAGATCTTCCTGTGCCTTCCTGAAGACAACTGTGATAAGGTTCCTCACTCAGCAGTTCCCACCCACCCGGCATGACTCACTGACGAGAGCTGTCACGATCTCCTCCATGCTCTCCAGGAAGCTGCTGAGGTGCTGGGTGAAAGGCAGGTGTGGGGAAGTGACCTGGGCGACCACGGCCGCAGCCTCAGCCCGAGTGGCCTCCGAGTGGCTGTCATCAGTCAGGATGTCGGCCAAGCACAGAACGCCATCTACCTGCAGAGGGAAAGAGGGCACAGCCTGTGTATCCTGGGAGAACACCACTGCCCATGATGGTAATGAGACAGAGAATCAAGGTCCCCACATGGCCCAGCCCTGGATCCCCAGTGACTCTAGAGGCCTATCCTTTGGCTCCAGCAGAGAACAGCGAGCTCCCATGGGCTTCTTAGATAGCAGGCATCAAGCCAAGCCTCCAGGGGGTAGATCCTAGTCATCTCTCATAGAGGAAATAGTCACTTAGCACTCTCACATCCCAGAGCTCCATCCTGGCTCCCTCTTGCATGCATGGTATGACTTGGCATTCATCACTTAGTTTTTCTGAGGCTGTTCTTCTCACCCACCCACAGGGTGTTGCGGGGTTCAGAAGATGAAGCAGGTGATGGCTGATCCAGAAAATATACTTGACAAATGTTGGCTCTCTCCTCCTTCCCTTGGGTTAACAGCAGGCTGAGCTCAACATCTCTCCTTCCCCATCTTCCTCCACCACCTTCCTCCACAGAAAGAGGGCTGCTTCCCTGGAGGGCTATCTCTCTGCCCAGCCAAAGAGGATCAAACTTGGGCACAGCAGGACACGAATGCCAGATAAAGACTTCACTTCCCAGTTCTGTCCCAGTCAGACCGGCTCTTGGCATAATAATAGCGTCTGCTTATTGAATGCTTAATATGTGCCAGCTACCACTCTAAGTGCTGTGCATAAGGTAGTAAGTACCCTATTTTATCCTTGAAATAACCCTTTCCGGTCAGCGTTATTATTATCCCTGGATTACCAGTGAAGAAACTGAGACACAGAAAGGTTCATTGACTTGTCCCAGATCACAAACTTTAAAAGTAGTTGGCTTGAGATTTGAGCCCAAGTGGCCCAGCCTCAAAGCCCATGGTTGCGAACAGGAGGACATCAGGCTTCCCTCTGAGAAGTGCTTCCTGAGCTCAGACCCACTGCCTCCACCAAGCATCATGGATGAGACTTTGGGGAGAAAGGAGGAGCAGTAACTTGTCAAGGTTAGCTCAGCAGTGCTACTGCAGCCCCCCAGACACCCCAGGACACCAGCCTGCCGCAGGTCCCTGCAGCCAGGACCCAAGGAGTCCTTCCCTGTAAGGAGTAGGGAGAAGGTGCTTTGGGGAAATGCTCCCCACACCTGCCACAGGCCTGAGGCTTGACACCCTGACTTCCTGTCACTCCCCTCCTGCTGTCTCCAGGGGTCCTTGTTGTTTGACTAATTACCACCACTGAGTTCTGAGCCTCCCTTAAATGGCTCTTGGGAACTGTAAGGTCCATTAGCTCTGAAAGCCTTTGGCAATCTCAGACTCAAAAGAGACAAATGTGGAAACAAGAGCCCAGGGAACTGTCCTCAATGAAACTCACCTGGATGTGCTTAATGAAGGAGGACAAACAGCAGCCAGGCTGCCCCTGGCAGGACTGGATTCCGGCCAGCTGTCTGACTAACAGGCCCTCAGAGAGGGGCCTCACTTGGGCCTGGAAGCAGGAAACAGCCCTATTGCTGCCAACAAAAGAAACCTCTTAGGCCTGTCTGGCTGTCATCCCTTTTCTCCTTCCAGCACCATCCAACACTGTAGCAAAACAGGGTCTCCCATGGGGGAAATGTGTCAATCATCCAGTCTCCCTAATCTCAGTTTGGACGCTGATGGAGTTAATTCCCAACCCATGTGGGAACACTGGTCAGACCCAAACCGAGTCCCTGACACATGCTTGGAAATGAACCAATGAGAACACATCAGAGAAGCCAAGGAGTTGATGGTGCCCATGGGTCTGGTGCCACCCAAGGCCTGGATGCCAAGCCAGCTCCCCAGCCCAGAATGCTGCTTGGCATACCCACCAAGCACAATTTTACTGTGTGCTGGGCCTTGTGCTGGAGTGGAGGGGCAGTGGGGTGATAGCCATTATGCAATGTGACTTCCAGTGAGGGAGGGGAAGCCTCCTGCAAGCTGCCCTGACTTAACACCCACAGCCCAGTGGGAGGAGGTGGCCCTCCTTGTAATTCACACCCAAGCATGTCTGCTGTCATCATAGCATTTATCACATGGACTGGTTCTCTTTCTCCAACAGGGGTTCTGTGGACTGGGTATGCCCTGAGGGTTTCTTCAAAGCACTTTCCTGGACCCCACCCAGACCTATTCAACTGGCCTCCCAGGACACCTGGAATCTGCCCTTTAACAAGGTCTGCAGTGAACTTTATGCACCAGCAATTTGGAGAAGCCCAGCTATAACGTGATTCTCTACTCTCTTGTCTGCCTGTCTGTCTGCCCCATCCCCCAGGGAGCTCTGCAAGCCTGGGGAACACAGCTTGCTCACTCGTGGCTGCTCCAGGCCAGGCAGATGGCAGGCTTTCCATAAACGAGGAATAAATTCAAGAGAGTAAAACTCGACGGGAGGACACCTTAGACGAGCAAAGGCAGAGGGAGAACGACGCAGATGGAGGGTGTGTCGTGAGCAAAGGCCGTGACAGCAAAGGGCAGCTTTGGAGAAACAGCCAGCCTGGAAACAGGTTCCACAGATTCCTGACCCCAGGAAAGTGCCCCTGACCCCAGTCTGGTGTGGATTCCAATCTCTGCTCTGCCCTTAGAGTTCCCAGAGAAGAGGATCTGGTGTCCTGTCTGTGCACCTGCCCTCTGTCTCACTTTCCCTCTAACTTGTTTTGGATGCTTCACATCACTTTTGGTGATTTATTAATTATGAACTATGTCATCCCTTCAAAATAGAATATATAGATATTGCAAATTCATAAGGCCTCAAAAGTAATAAAATGAACATCTATACTATGTGTATGTGTGCACACCTGATATTTAAAGAATCTAATCTTAGGAATAAAATAACAACAGAAAACCCCTTACACACCATTCTTGATCTCCTACCTCTGCCTTTCTCTGCTGGAGGGGCCACTCCCCTGAATTGTGTGCTTGTTATTTCCTTGTTTTCTTTAGAGATGTACTGCAGTTGTATTTTGTTCAGTTTTACAAGGTTTTGAATTTGACATAAATGGGATCATACCATATACAGAAATTTGCTTTTGTTCCCCAGTCAGCACGATGTTTGGGAAACCCCTTCCTGCTGAGGCGTGTGGCTGAGGTCACTGCTGCTGGTATTTCATGGTATAAATCAATTGCAACTGAATAGAGAATTCATTTATGCATTCTCCTGTCAAGTGGCCATTTGAGTCATTTCCCAGTCTTTGCTGTAATGCACGGTGCTGCCATAAATATTCTTCTCAATGTCTCCTGGGGCACACATGCCAGTTTCTCTGGTGGTCTCAGTCTAGGAGTGGGATCACCATCCCATAGAGTCTACACACCTGGGACGTTGCTGGCATTGCCAAACCGCTTTGTAGAACAGCTGTGGCAGCAATTTACAGCCCCACCAGCAAGGCACTAACTCGTTTAACTCCATATTCTCGCCAGCATCTGCTTGTGTCAGATTTTAAACGTTTGCCATTTGGCTGGGTGTATAAAACTGTTATTCTAATATGCATGTCTCCACTTACTACAATGATGCTGAGAGTCTTTTTGTATGTTTTTGTTTTGCTTTGGTTTGGGTTTTGGTTATGGTTTTTGGCATTTGGATTTCCTCTTCTATGAAGTGCCTCTTCATGCATTTTTCTATTTGGTGCATCGTCATGTGGGTCTATCTCCCAGGCCTTTGGCTCTGATGTTATCGACCTGCCACTTTGTCTGCTGCCAGCCAGCTGCCACCAGCTCCATCTCAGCGGCTCCAATCGGTTAGCCCTAAGGGGCCCCTCAGCGCTGGGTTCTGGGCTCCCTGGCGCCTGATCCAATTCCTGTAGCATCAGAACATGCACATGCTACACAGTTGTACCTACCTGGGTATGAATCCTGCCTCTGTATCTTACTAGCTGACAATTTTTTACCTACTTTGAACCTTTATCTATAAAATGGGGATAAAAATATCAACCTCAGAGGACATTGGAAGGTGACTGACATAAAGCATGTACCAGGTCTGCCACAAGGTGGCGCCATCATTCCACCTTATTCCTATCTGGTCCCAGCAGTCAAGGCTCTAGGCCAGGGGCCCTGGACCTACCTCACTTTTCTGCAGGTTCCTCTGGGACTGAGACCCAGCTGAGAGCCTCAGCCCTTTGGTTGGGGCCCACAAATTTACCCACTTTGTGGGGACATCCTCAGATCATGTAGCCCAGAACTAGAATTTTGTAAAAGCAGAATATGTCCTGTTTTAATTCCTGACCAGGACCAAGAAGATGAATAATTACAATCCCTCAGAAGGGAGCAGAGAGAAAGGAAGTCCTATCCCTGCATGTCTTTATAGTTCAACAAACATTAATGTAGCACATACCTTGTGATAGGCGCTGTCCTCGTCCCTGATACAGAGAGGAGTCAGGAAGAAATAAGAGATGAAAAAACAAAGACAGACAGACATAGAGAAACAAAGAGAGAGAGAGAGAGATCACATGCTTAAAAGAACTTGGGAATTTACCTGGTGTGGAGCCCAGCCTCACAGTCTAACTCGGCCCATCTCCACCTGCGGAGAACTCTCTCCATCTCAGACTTCTTGCCTTCCTGGGACTCCCTGATACCTCACTTTGGGGGGCTCAGCTCCTCCCTAGCTAACCACTAATTACCATTTTGCATCCATCCAAGGTGCCTATGCCAAGTTCCGCCACTAGCCCACTTTGCCCCGGCTCAGTCCATGGCACCCAAACCCTAGCAGCCTCAGTGGCTCCCTGTGATGAACCCCACTGATGAGGATACCCCCACACACACACACCCAGCCCTCTATCCTTGACTTTCGTTCCTAAGGTCCACATCTACATTTCAGACCTGCTGCTGGATCTCTTTAACTTCAAAACCAATTTGCCTGGATATTCCACGGGCTCCTCAAACCTAGTGCACTTACCCCTGAAGTGGTCATCTTCCATGTTTTCCCTCCTCACTCCACTCTCAGACCCAGGTGAGAAACCACCTCCTCCAGAGATAGGCACCTGCCTCCCCCAGACAGAGGGTCTCCGTCCTCCCAGCTGCCACCCCCCTTGGTCTGAACACAACCACAGCACTGGTGTTGGACTACCCTTATCAGTGGGTATGCTCATCCCTGCACTAGCTTTGAGCTGCTCCAGGCAGCTTCCATTCTAAATCCTCTCTGGCCCCCTTCCCATCTGAGACCTGACACACAGCAGTTCACTGGTCAAGGGCAGGCTGAATGATGAAGACACAGAGGCCCAGAGAGGGGAAGAGCTTTCCTAAGCCACACAGCAAGTTAATCCAAGGCCAGGACTTCCTCCCAGCCCCCTCTACTGGCCTGTGCTCCCGATGCAGGGCCTTGGGAAAGCAATGGAGGGCAAAGCTGGTGACGAGGCCAGGTTGGCGGGGGCTGCTCAGCTGAGCTCCTGCAGTGGGCCCAGGAGTAGCCCAGCCTGAGGTAAGCTTCCTCAAACACTGGTCCCACTTCTGGATCATCTCCATCCCCAAACCATCCACTTCCCACCTGCAGGCATAGACTTAATGCCAAGAGAACAATCTAATCAAAGCGGTTTCACATCCTAAACAAATTGCTGCTGGAAGTCCTTACAGGTAATTAGCTCTTATTTGGAGTGGGGTGGGCCTGGGTCGAGCCCAAGCTTCCCTCATGGGAGGGCATGCGAGTGGTGATGAGGATGGCAAGGCCAGGTCATCACCTGGGCAGCAGGACTGCTGCCCGTGGAGGACGGACACAGAGGGTGTCCAGGGCCAGGGAACACTGAGGTTCTCCCTGAGCAGTGGGAGAAGGGGCAGAAGAACCCAAAATACATAGTACGAACTACCAAGGTCAGTGAGCGATGTGTTCCTACTGGCTACTGGAAAGGCACCCGTGGTGGCTTCCATACAGATATCTAAGGGGCACAGGCTGGTCTACAAAGGCCAAGTATATATTACTGGTGCTGGTCTGCTAATTTCCAGTTCCTTTTCTCACGTTAAGTTTGTAGACATAGGCAGAGGAATCAGTCGCTGGGTTGTAACAGTTAAACAGAATCATGCAAATGCAGGGCAGGGGGCAAGACCTAAAGATCCCCGAAATGTCCTCCTTCTCTCCATCCACTCAGACACCTAAATTCTGCAAAAAAAAAAAAAAGAAGGAAAACAGACAAGTGGGAAGTTCAAAGCAGCTGGAATCCTGCTCATGGGTCCAGGCAGGATGGATCTGTTTGCCCAGGGGAGAGCCAGAGGGGAAATTCAATCACAGCCAGAGAAGGAAACAAGGGTCACACCCAAGGGAGCAAATAAAGTGTCAGCCAAGGGGCAGAGCAAGGCTGTCTGGAGAGTAAACGAGCCGAAGCAGGATCTGAAAGTAGATGGAAGCCAGATCAGAAGGAGGGTCAGGACGAAGTCTGTGAGCTCTGCTAGGGGTTACACGCTGGCTGCATGAAGTGAGGCATTCATTTCACGGAGCGGGGGTAGAGCCCACAGCTCGATAAAAGCTACAGAGAGTAAAACAAGCCTTCTGTCCTGCTCTCAAACCAGTGTATCCCAGACCCCTCTCAGCCTTTTTCTGCTATTTCAAACAAGAATCTTTATTAAAAGTTAAGTGCCAGAATGGATAAACACAAATATTAACAAGCAACAGGGAATGGAGCAGTGGATGAACGAGATTATATAACCTGTTTGGCAAGCAAGTCAGTGAGGTAGAAAGAGCCGAGTCTTTGAGGTGGAAAGAAATCAAGAATTAAATCACTTTATAATATAAAAAGAAAATAATTTCCCTGTCAAGCAGATGGTTTCTCTTCTATATACTTTCCCTTATAGCAGATTGTCAAACAGACGCCCTGAAGGTATTTGGGGGGTGAGAGGACTGGAGTGTGTGAGGAGGCATCAAAAGGTCACTAAGAACACGTCCCTTTCCCTTGGGGTTAGAATTGTTAATATTAGGCCTGTGCTAATGTGAAAATATTGAGTTTTCGGCAAAGCTCCACTGGGTACAGCCAGGATCTGAATTGTACCGAGAGTTCTCTAGGTCACCACTGGTCCTTCGCCTCGTTCTCTGATGATTAGAATCATCTAGGAAAGTTTTCAAATACGAATACCCAGGCTTCGCCATCAGAGGTTCTGATGTAATTGGTGTGCGGTGGAGTCTTGGCAGAGTATTTTAAAAAATTCCTTAAGTAACGTCGATAGTGGTCCCAGGTTGACCACCATCCTTCTTGAGGAGCCTGCGGGAGAGTGGAAGCTCCCCCGTCTTAGGAGAAAAGCCTGAGCGGGTTCACAACTCAGCTGCGACACTTGGAGGCCTGGTGACGTAAGCAAGATATTTATCATCTCTGAGCCTTGGTTTTCTAATTCTCAAAATGATAGTGATATCACACTTCATCATGAAAGAAGGAATAAAATATTAAAAGCATTCCCTCTGAATCAGTAACAAGACAGAGATGCCAACTTTCACCATTCCTGGTCGGCACTTCACAGTGGCCCTAGCCGCGGCTATGTGACAAGGAAATAAAGTAAAAAGGGATAATGATTAGAAAAGAGGAGGCAAACTGTGAGAGTTTACAGATCTCAAATCGTGTACCTCTGCCTACAATCCGAATCTGTGTAAAATCCAAAAGCACCATTAAAATTAATTATCACGGTAATTAGATATAATATTCAGAATTGTATTTTCTATAATTAGCCGCAAACAATTAGAAAACAAAAATTTAGCCTGGCTGGTGTGGCTCCGTGGATTGAGTGCCGGCCTGCGAGCCAAGGGGTCGCTGGTTTGATTCCCAGTCAGGGCACATACCCGGGTTGCAGGCCAGGTTCCTAGTTGGGGGTGTGCAAGAGGCAAGCGACTGATTTTTCTCTCCCTCCCTTACCCTCTCTCTGAAAATAAATAAAATATTTTTTAAAAATAAATAAATAAACATTTTAAAATGATGCCTACATCAGCGTAAAAACATAGCTAGAAATAAGTCTAAAGTAGATGTGTAAGATGTCGACACTAAAAATTCAAAACATTGCTGAGAGAAATTACAGGCAGTCCGTGCAAGGAGGGAGGTTTACTGCATTTACTGATCAGAACACCTCTTATTGTTTAAGGTGTCAACTATCCCAAAATTTCTTTATACATTTGGGGAAATCCCAATCAAAATCTCAGCAGGTGCTTTCGTGGCATTAACGAGCTTATTCTAAAATTTACATAGAAATGCAAAAAATTTTAGAATTGCCAAGATAATCTTAAAGAACAAAGTTGTAGGATTTATATTACTAAATCCAAAATTTATTGCTTCATTATTTAGTTATGCAGGAACTCAAACAGTGTCATATTGGCCCCCCAAAATGGCCAAAAACACTAATGGAACAGAAAACATCCCAAAACAGACTCACACACATGTCATCACTTTCCTTGCAATGAAGCCGCCACTGTAATTCAGTAGCAAAAAGATTTTTTTTTTGATAAATGGTGGTTTAATTGAATATCATTCGGAAAACACTCAATCTTGAATACCATTGGAAAAACATGTAATTTAAGTAGATCATATACTTAAATGTAAAAGGTAAAAAAATAAAGCTCCCAGAAGAAAAAAAATAGGAGGCTATTTCATGATTTTGGAAAACACAAGCATTATTTTTTATGTATTTTATTTTTCAATTGCAGTTTACATTTAATATTATTTTGTATTAGTCTCGAGTGTGCAGCATAGTGATTAGACAATCGTGTACTTTACAAAGTGGTCCCCCCAATAAGCCTCGTCCCCACCCAACACCCACCAAACTTACTACGACACGGCTGACTGCGTTCCCTATGCTGCACTGCACATCTCTGTACCTGGTTCGTAACTACTAATTTGTATGTCCTAATCCCTTCCCCCTTTGCACCCAGTCCCCCCCCCGCCCAGTATCCCTTCCCTCTGGCATCCACCAGTCTGTTCTCTGCATCTGTGAGTAGGTACAAGCAAACAGGTCTTAAATGTACACAAGAAGCACTAACTACAAAAGAAACTATCAATAAACTGGACTTTGTAAAGGTTAAGAATTTCTATTCATCAGAAGACACCATTAAGAGAATGAAAAAGCAAACCACTGGCTGAAAATGTATATTCTCCGTACATATATCTGACAGAGGACTCATATGTAGACCATTTCTTAAGTTTATAATTCAATAGGGAAAAGACAAGCAACTCAATTTTTTAAAATGGGCAAAAGTCTCAGACCAACATTTCACAAAAGACAATAATCAAATGGTTAATAAGAATGTGGAAAAATGCTCAAAAGTCATTACTCATCAGGAAAAGGAAATTAAAAACATGAGAAATTACTATACACTCAAGCAGGTCACAATCAGGGCGCTGCATGCCCAGCTATCACAAAGCTGCAAACTATTACTTTGTGCTGTTGATGCATGCAGCTCAAGGAGAGTGCGGTCGTGTTCCTCATCTGTGTGTCCTCGCATCCCCCCCCCCAGCCTCATCTCTACCTAGGTTTCTTCCTCTTTCTCGTCACCCTCCCCACTCCCTGTCAGGGTTTACCATACCACTTACATATGATGAGATCTCATATCTCATCTGGGCTTTAGAAAGGTGCAAGGTCAAAACCCAGCGAGTAAGTGGTGAAGCTGGGCATGGCACTCAGGCTGCTTACCAAAGGGGCAGTGTGCTGGGGGCAGCTTGCTCTTAGGGATCCTTCAGTGGCTGAGGAGTTTTCCCAGTGAGAAGTGGGGGACTTAGGCTAAGGGTTGTGCTCCAACAAGGCATGGAACAAACTTGCTGGTGGAAGCCAAGTCGGAGACCTAATACATTGCAAGATGTATCCACATCCTCCTTCCGGAAGAGCCTGGCTCAGTAAGAAGAATATGTTGCTGCCTTGCATTTGTAACTCTTCCATCCAACTCACAGGACACACACTAAACACACTGGCCCTGTGCTCTGTGTCTGACCAAGTTCCAGGAGCAAACAGCCCCCAAACACCTTGACAGGGCTGCCACTGCCACTTCTTACCACCAGAGGCCGCTGTTGTACAGTACACGGGGACCGCCAAAGAGCCTTCGCCTACTGCTACGCTAAGGACTCAGGCCGCCAGGTGGCCCCATGCCGTCTCCAGACTCAGGTTGCACTTTGCGCTTGAGCTGCAGCCCTTCAGTCTGAACAGTACTGGCTGGGATCTCAGCATGAATGGTTGCATTATAGGCGGGGAAGGTGGGGAGGACGGGGAAGATGGGGCAGTGTGCCTAATTTTGTTCTCACCTCTTCATATCCTGGCCTTCTTCAAGTCCTCTCGCCACCCCCACCCTGTCCCCCTCAAACAGGAAGATGGATGAGGTTGAGAGACTAGGCAGTAGGGAAGTAGAAAGCCCCACTTGCAGGGCTAGGGAAGATGACAGTGGTGGTCCCCACTCCAATCTGCCTGATGGCCAGTCACAGCACAGACAGCTGACCTGGCACCCTGGGGTTCTCTGCCCTGTTCTAGCCCATTCCCCGGGGCCGCTGAAAGCCTGTGCCTTGGGGTGTGAGGGGTGGAAGAAGTGGTAAGCCTACGTGAGTTAAGGCCCAAAGAGAGATGTGGAATCATCTGGGATCTCCATTCAGAAGCATTCTTTTCCTCCCTCCCTCCCACTCCTAGGTCAAGAAAGGGCTGCAAGTCAGACTAAGCAAGTGTTTCTTGCCTGGCATTCATAGCTCCTGTCTCCCTACCCAGCCTCACTTACACATTAGAACTGACTCAGTCAAATGAAGGAGTTGCCTTGCCCTGGGTCTGCGTACTCTGTATGCCTCTTTCTGCTGGGGGGGCGGCGGTGGGGTGGGGGGGGGGAGTTGTAGCAAACTGTACTTCTGGCTGGGAGCAAATGTATACAGTTTCCAGCCCAGGCTCTGCCTCTCCCAGTGCCCCTGTGCCTTCCAGCCTCAACGTCCCCTTCTGTAAAAAGGCCATGGTCATCTCTCCCTGCCTTCCTTGCAAAATGATTGTGAGAATCAAATAAGCAAAAGGATAAGAAAAACTGGTTAACTTTGTTTTTCAAATATTACTTATTTCTGCCCATCTGCAACCCTACAGGGAGCAGGCACTGGAACATCGGAGCCTCCCCACCCCGCCTCGCACCCATTCCCTCCTGCCCAGTGTCTCTGCGATTTCAGTGGCTGGGTCCAGGACTCCCAGAGGCCTTGGTTCCCTACTGCATCAGGCTGCTTCACAACCAAAGTGCGATGAAAGAATGAATTAATAGCATGATTAGATGGGGACTGGGTGAGTGCGTGAGCAAGTCAGTGAGGGAGTTGAAAATGACTGGCCAGATGACGCAAGGATGAAGAAGCAGATGACTAAGTGACTTGATGTGAATGCATGAAATAACAGAATCTATGACTACCCAAATGTCCCAAACCCGGCAGAGCTCAGACACCGTGCAGTGGGCCCCAGGGATGGATGGGGTGTCTGGTGACCTGACTAGACCCACATCACTGCCACCAAGGTCTGTGTGTGATTTAATGAACGTCTTTAAGTTTGGGGGGTGGTGAGCAGTGAGCTGTATGACAGAGATGAATTTCACCAAATTCAGCACAATTTCTCACTGCCAATTAATTAATCGAGCTTCATTGAGGAGGCCAGGCCAGTAAATCACGGGAAGGCTGGGACTTTGAAAGAATCTCATTAGGGCACAAACTGCCTGGTGGGTGGGGGGTTGGCAAGAGCCCCTGGGCACCCTGACCCTCCACCCTGCCTTCACCCTGCCGGTCCTGCTGTGGTTTCTACCATCCAGCCTGTCCCTGGACTTGACCTTTCACCATAAGCACTGAAAACAGCCACCCTCACTGGAACCTCTGAGGCCAGCACTCAGCAGCCCAGGTCCTAGAGTAGGACAAGTATTGGCAGGGCCCTGTGCGGGGACAGAGACAGAGGGCAGGGGAAACCCAGGCTCTTCCTGAGTGTCTCTAGAACTTCACAGTTTTGGGAAGCAGCATGATGCAGGGGGAAAGAGTGTGGACATCAGCTTCACAATATTGAATCTGAGTCCTGTCCACGTAGCAGGTCATGGCCCAGGCTGGCTCTGGCTCAGCAGAGCTGGAATTCCATTACTGCTTGGCCATTATTAGCTGTGTGTTCTTCAGCAAGTTGCTTAGTTCTGAGTCTCGTTCCTCTAACAGCATCAAGGGGCCAACAATTAAGTGACACAATGGAAAGAGGGGCCCAGCAAAGTGCTTGCCCAGAGCAAGCATTCCATATTGCTAGTTATTGTCCGTCTCATCGTTGTCGTGACACCCTCATTACCTGATAAAACAGACAAAGGTTTCCTCTACGGTGCCAGAGGGCAATGGTTCGTTTTGTTTTTTAACCTTGCAGGCCACGGGGCCTGCTGCAATTATTCAGTTCTGCCGTGGTGTGAACACCCAGAGAACTGGTCATGACTGTGCTCCTTCTTCTGGTTTTTCTTAACCGTGTAAAGATGAATGTATATATATTTTCAGCTCATGAGTCATATGTTCCAGAACAGGTGGCAGGTTGACTTGGGCCCATATCCACCACTTGCCACGCCCTGCACAAGAATAAGCTCCATGAGGACAAGGGGCTTTGTCTGCTCCATGCGCTGCTATACTCCCAGCACCTAAAACAGTGCCCGGCAAATAGCAGATAGTCGATAAATATTTGCTGAAAGAACAAATTCCAAGCTGTTCAATTTCATGCAACTGGTCATTTAACCCCTCCAGGCCTTGGTTTCTTCATTGGTGCCGAGGGACGTTTGCAGGCTGGGGAAACATCAAATGAAAGCAGAGTGCTTGTGGGGAGCCACGTAAGCGCTACAGACGCTGTACAGTGCAGTTGCTGTTTCTGACCACACGGGGGCTCTTCTCAGGCAACTCTCACTCTCACTCCCACTTCCCGACACTTCTGAAATGAAATGTCCCCTCTGCCAAGCCTGGGGTGGGAATGAGAGTTGCCTGTGTCTGGAAAGAAATCTGACCTGGAGAGGGGAATGTCCAGATAGGGATATCTTCTCCTGTGCCAGTTGGGTATGGACTGGGGGGCTAGGACATTGGCCAGGAGCATCAAAGTGGTCCGGAGTTTTGTTACAGAGACTTTTTCGATGCTCTAAGAATATCAAACAAGTGAGGCAGTGAGGTAGACTGGGCATTAGACTCAGGATGACCAGGTCCCAAGTCTCCAAAACTTGCTACGTGGTTTTAGGCAAGTCACTTTAGCTGACTGAGACTCAAGTTTCACCTCTTGCTCTGCAGAGAAGGGCCTGACTTCCAAGCCAGGTGGCCCATCTGGCCTGGTAAAGACGCATTCTGGCTTCAGAGCAGCATCAGGAAGTTAGCACAAAAAGCTGCCTCCTGCTTCCAGCCTTCTTGTACAGGTTTTCAGCTCTAAACAAAAACCCCTGCTGTTTTTGTTTTTTCACCAGATTGAAAATTTCCTGCTGCTTCACAAGTTTTTACAGCCAAGAGATCCACTGCTTTTGGAGGACAGATGAATCTCGTCACTTTTATTTTCTCCTGCCATCCAGCCAACCAACACGAAAAGAGAGGAGAAACAAGCCCCATTTGGTCATTTTTCCACTGTCCAAGGTAAGACCTTATAACAGAAGAGAGGAATGTACAGCATGTGAGGCTGGGAATTCTTGATGTCCTTACCCCATGGATTCTGTCTGTCTCTCTCACCATCGCCCCTGCTCCCTTTGGGCCTCTAAGCAGCACACACACTCAATGGCTTCTGACCCCGTGGGAAGGGGCACTCTGTCCAGAGGGCTGGCACTCTCTCTGCCCCCACCTTGCTATGTGACCTCAGGCAAATTACTTCCCCATTCTGAGCCACAGCCTTCTCACCTATGAACTGGGCAATTCCCCATCCACCCTCCATCCTCAGCTAAGAGCATCTCTGAGTCCATGATCCTGTGACCCTGCCCCATAATCTGAGCATATTTGGAAAGAAGCAGAATCATCTGTTTATGAGTCTAGACCAAAATTTAGAAGCTGGAGGACAGTGAGGGTTTTCTGGGCAGTCTGAACCAGACAGTGGGACATGTTGCAGAGAAAGGGGAGCAGTTCGCTTGCCCCACCCCCATTTGGACCAGTCACAGGAACAGACTCAAGGTACCTACCCCAACCCTGCAAGCTCTGCAACTGTCACCAGGACATACCAGGCCTTTCTACCTCTCTTCCATACAAATTTTTAGCATCTTTCCTTGAAATTTGCCCCAAAAGTTGGCCCTAGCCTCCCCAACCCTCCTGGCTACAGTCCCTGAGGACCCACCTCAGGTTCAGACCCACTCAGGTCCTGGTGGAGGCGCAGCCTCAGCCCTACTAACTAGGGTGAGTGCAATGGCTGGAATTGGTCCTGTTGCCTTAGGTTGGTCTGGAGCTGAGGTACCTGAACCAATCAAATCACAACCTCTACCCTAACCCCACTCAACACTGTGTCATGTTGACCTAGCATATGTTTGGACTTCAGCTTCACTTTCTCTTACTCACGCTGTCTAGTCTCTAGTCTTGGTGGAGTCTCACTTGCTGCCAAGGTACCCGGGGCCTGCCCTGCTCATGTCTATTCTGTTCCCCGAGGAGCTGGATCCTCCTTCTCCTGCTGGAGTCCTGCCAATCAACCACCCTGAACCCGGACACCACTTCCCACTCGACTTCCTGACTCCAGGTCTGTACCACCCACTGGATGCTGTTGGCCCCTCCACCCAGGAAGTGCTTAGTGCCCCTTTGTACCCTCCTCAGCCCCTATTCCCTCCACAACTTCAGCAACTCCCACAGTCAAGATCCCAGCAGCCCTATCTGGACGATGCCTCAGAAAAAGAGGGATTCAGGCAACTTGCTCTGTGAAGATGTCCAAATGGCACCAAGAGGTCTTTGCCATCTCTGCACTTGGCTCAAGGACCTCAGGCATTCCCCAGCCAGGTACCTGCTTACCTTCTCCAGCTGGTGGACACCCTCTTCTACACAGCAGATGGAGGCCAGTGTGCGGAGCGCCTGGGGGTACAAACACCGGAAACTGTCCTGCCGGCAGACCTTGAAGAGTGCGACAACCCCACCCTCCTGCCAAGAAAAAGAAAATGTCACATGACCTCACTATGAGACCTCTCCTAAGGCCAACTCAGAAATGATTGACATCTCTCACTCAGCAGATGCACTTTCGAGTCTGCAGGGTGGCAGACTATGGCACACCGAAATAAGCCACTTGGGCATAAGGATGATGTGGAACTGAAGGCAATTGGGAAGAAGCAGGTAAAAGAGAAGATCCCTACCATCCTCCCATTTGCCTGAAAGCAGAACATAAACGTACAAAGTTGTCCCCCTCTCCTCTCTGCTAGGAAGGACAAAGTTAATCACCAGAAACAACCTTAGACCCTTATCAGCCTGGAGCTGGCACCACAGAAAACTACATGACAAACTTCACCGCCAGCCTTTAGATCCCATTAGTTTCCCATAAATTTGCCTTCTTACAGTTTGCTGCCCTAGAGACTCAAGGTCCTTTTTCTTCATCTCATGACTCCTCTAAGAATGCACTATTCCTTGGCTAAGCTTACATACAGGCCCAGGTTCTAACCAACTCTTTGAATTACTCATCTCTGAGTGTTCCCACATGTCCGCACTAATAAACTTCTGTTTGTTTTTCTCTTGTTAATCTGTCTTTTGTCAGTCTAGTTTGTAGCCAGAGAGCCTGGGAAGGTAGTAGATAAAAGAATTTTTCCTCCCCTACACACACACACTCACACACACACACACAATTCCATGTGCACATGCATGCCGCAGTCAAATGCTAGCTCCAGGAGTAATGTCACCCTTGGTAGTCCAAGATGGAGGTTGGAGTCCCCAGAGGCTCTGGGGCCAAAGTGCCAGGGCCAGGCTCAGCTCCACACAGTACCCACCTGGTGACTCCCTGCCAGCAGCCCCCTATGGAACAAGCCTACAGTCACCTGAAATAGGTTCCAGAAATAAGTCTGAAGCAAGTGAAGGGAACTGAAGCCTAGATGCCCTGTGCTGGTTCTCGCTCTGCCAGCAAGCACCCATTACCTCTCAGACCCTCCCAACCACCACGGGCAGAAGAGGAGTTCTAGTTACATCAATACCGTACTTTATTCCCACCCTGTAATGGGAAAGACTGAAATCCAGCTGAGTGACATAATTCACTCCAAATCCACATTATCCCTTTTTTACCTCCTTCACTCCTGTCTGTAAAAGAATAAAAGCAACAACCTTTAGGGCTGATCAGCCCAACTCTTGAGACTGAGCCTGTATTTTTCCTTTTGTGAGAGCTGCTCACGACAGCACCTTGAACTGCGGAGGCTGCCCACACAGACTCATTGAAGTGAGTCATCCCACATCATCCCTTGCCCAGCGCCCCACAGAGACAGGCTCGGGGGCCCTGTTCATCCTCAGAGTTTATGGCTTACCACTGCAGGGACTGCAATGAGAGTGCCTAACTCCGGGGGCATTCATAATTTCTGACATTTTATAATCAGCTAAGAGCGATCCTTAACTTGAATATTCCTACTTCCTTTCAAGGTAGTTCATTTGGCGGGAAAGGGCATATCTTAGGACTGGCAAACTCATTCAAGCAGCCCACAACATTAATGGTTTGTTATGTGCCAGACACTGTGCTGGGCACTGAGCGCGGCAGCCTCAGTCCCCGCCCACACTGAACTCACGTCTAATGGACGATGAGTCGTGGGAAGGCGGGTAACTTTTAAAGCAGGAAGAAATTTGCAGAAAGGTGCAGTGAATTGGGGTGGGAAGGTCCAGGGTTAAAGGGACACAGAGCAAGCACTCCTGACATAATCCACGGGGGACTGTAGAAAGGTCAAAGGAAGGCACTCCAATTTCAGACGCACAGGATCACTCCGACGAAAATCTGCTCTGGTATGGGACAAGACACCTTCCTCTCTGATTCCTTGCTCCACAAGTCTTCATCCCTGCCTTCCTGTTTTGCCACCATTCCTGGGACATCGAAAGAGGGTTCCACATAAAGACCTTACTCAGAGAGTCACTGGAGTAAAATCAAATTACTCCTTAAAGTGAGAGAAAAGAAATAGCCAGCCACTGGGAGTTAGTGACCTCCGTCCAGATGTAAATATTTATGTATGTGTTTACATAGTATGTGTACCTATATATGTCTGCATTTATATTTAATCATCTATATTATACAAATATTATTTTTCTATGTACATGATGCATAGAGATAGACGATAGATATGGGTAAATTATAGATAGATAGATAGATAAAAAATAGATATAGATAATTTACATCTGTAACAGCCAATGAAGAAACGGTGCCAAGGATGCAGGCCGAAAGCCAGGATCAATGTGGCAGCCTTCCTTTGGCTCAGGAAGCACTGAGCCCAGCAGAACTAAATTTAAGCCTCTGTACCCATTTACATTGGATTCTCATCATATCCTTTCCCAAGCCTATAAAAAATGGCCTTCTTAGCATTTTTAGTTACTGGGACAGAAAGGGGGGAAGTTCTGAACCCAAGGTGAGGAGATTCTGCTTCGAATCCTGGTTCTGCTACTGGTTAACTTTGTCCCCAAAATGGGGTCACAATAGCCACATGACTAAGCCTTTGGGGGAGTAACTGAGTTCATGTATATGCAAGGGCCCAGCAGCCAGCTCTGGCCAGCCGGGCAATGGCCAGGCTATGGAAGGCTTCCCGGTTGGGAGAGTGTCTCATGCCCTCATGAAAGGTGTCTCAAGCATTGGAACACGTGGGCGGTGAAGAGGAAGGAGACAGTGAGGAAGTGAGATGGATTCGTGGCATGGACCACTCTGAAGTCCCCACCGAGGATCCAGCAGCAGCACTCATCTTAACGTAGAGCTGGGAATCGCCTGAGCTAGCAGAATCGTGCTGTTGGCTGGAGCTTATTTAATTTTATAGAAAGCTCCGGGCTCGGAGCCCAGCTGTATATGATATGCATTATTCAGACAGACTTGAGATAAGCTATCAAAGCTGTTGGGGGGGTGTGTAGACTAGTGGTGGGAAGAATCATAGAGGAGCAGGGTTGCAGGGTAATTTTGACAGAGCACAGGGGAGTTTTCTGTGCTTTGTAGTCAGAAAGGGAGGGGGGTCTGCTTCCATCACCCTAAGGAAGACTGGGTTTGCTTCTCGGCTTGCAGAGGACCCCAAGAAGCTGAGATGATGGACCTCAGACAAGCTGTCAAATCATCTCCCGGAGGCAGCTCAGATGGATGTAAGACCCAAAGACAGATCACACTGGGCCCCAAAGAGGTGGTTGCAGAAGGCTACTAGGCAAAGTGACCCACATTTGTTGCAATGTTGGGCACATTTCCTGAGCATGGATAGTGAGAATGCTGTTCAGGGTGTACCAGGGACTTCTGGCCCCTCCATCACTGTCAGGACTGGAAATCCAAACACACTGTTTCTGCTGAGTCTCACCGTCTTCCGGATTAGAAGGATGGGAATCACCACTCAATCTTCTCTCTGCTTCTGTTTTCTGTCTACTCTTTTCCAAGGACTGGACACATGAGAAGTTTGAAATTAAGTTTCTGGAGTCAGCAGAGCTGATTAAAATCTAAGATCTGCACTAAATATGTATGAATTTCTTTCTGAGCCTCTGGTTCCTCATCTTAAAAACAGGAATTATAATTATAATATATTACAAGATTATTAATATAATGAATGGAATGCTTAACACAGTGCTTAACAGATAGAAAGGACTTGGTAAATAATGAAGGATGTGCAAGGTGGAAAGTGGGCAAAGGGAGGAAAGGATGGAGAGGAAAAGGAAGGGGGGCTGCTGCTGAGAGGTAGTTGAGAACAGCAGCCAAGAGCAGGGCCTTTGCTGCCCAACAGCCAGGCTCAAGTTCCAGCGCACTCACTTGCCAGCTCCATGACCTCCTCACTGTCTCAGCTCCCCAGACATTATGATGCAGGGAGATACCATCTATCACAGAGGACTGGGATGAGGTTCAGATAGGTTGTTATGTAGAAAGTCCTTAGAATACTGTCCTATATGGCACACGGGAAGTGCTATATAAATGTTTATTTTTTATTTCTATTCCAACGGCTACCACCACCATCATCATAAAAGTTGACCGCTTGTAGCTTTAGAAAGCTCAGGTTCTTCCACATCTTCCCCACTCTTGCCCATGCCTCCCTGGGCCAGCCTTCACCAGCCTCAGGCCTGGAGTGGCCAAGGCACACCAGGAGCAGAGAAAGAAGAAATCCTGTTGAAGAGGGAGACGAAATTGTTGAAGCAGGAGATTTGCCTAGAAAGAGAGGTACTCTAAGTTTGTTAGCCAATTGAGCTGGTAAAATGGAAAAAAATCCTTGACTCTAGAGCTGGACAAATATGGTTTCATGTGTCAACTGTTCCAGGTATTCAACCACTGTGAGGCCTGGTGTCCTTTTTTCATAAACAGAGTCACTGATACACATCTCAGAGGCATGTACGTAGGCAAGAGATAACTGTGTGGATAGTGCCCAGCACAGGACCTGGTACATTGAAAGCAACCAATCAGTAGTCATTCTTCTTGTTAATATTCAATGAGACACATTGAAGTGTACACATTGAAGTGAGATACATTCAAGTGTATTCCCTTGAGCAGGCTCTGGTGTGGTGTGGCTCACATCCACACTCAAGGACCATCCAAATCCTTAAACAACTACTGATCATAGTTCTTGAGAGCCCAAGGCTGGTGTTGGGGTTGAGGGTAGTTTAATAACCAAGGAGCAGGTCCCAGCCTAAACCTTTCTCCCCTGCTTTCTTAACACTGGAAATGTTTGGGATCAATATTTGACCAGTGGTAAGTCCTGCTCCCTAGAAGAGACTAAAGCCATCTTCAGCTTAGATCCCTCTCTACTTTTCTGAAGTGTCGACAGGCAGTAGGAGTCATCCACAGCACGTAGGGACAGAGCTCGGAGTGCCCAGGCCCCAGAACAGAATAAGAGCTTTAGCAAACTTTTCTTCACAGAAAATTTTTAAGGTCTGTTCTCCGCAAAGCATTAAATCATTTCAGGCCCCACAGTGCCCGTCAGAAGATTCCTATGCTCCTTCCACACCTTAGATCCATACCTGGATTCCAAACCCAGCCAATATTTGCAATTCAATTTAAAAGGAGAAAATAGTCCTCATTCCAAAAGAGCATCAGCTCATTATTTCTGTTTGAAGTTAATCACTGAACTGACATTGAGGCAGCTCCAGCCCCAGTTTGGAGCAGTTCTCCGCCCCCACGGTACTGAGCAGGCCTCTGCAGAGTCAATGCTCTTGACCAGGCTGAATGACTGAGTCACCAAATACTTGGAGAAGACAGATCTGATGCTACTCTTGTCCCCTTTGCCCCAACAACACCTCAAACTTCCCAAGTAAAATCACAGCTAAATCACTAAGAGATAATGGTTCTCAACCTGAGAAGCACATTAGATTCATGCTGAATGCTAAAACATCCACCCCCGAGCCTATTCCAGACCAATTAAATCGGAATCAGAACATTCTTAAAGCTCCCCAGTGATTCTAATGTGTAGAGTTCAGAACGTCTGAGTCACACTTTCGTCCAAGAACCTGAAAGGCCAAAGACTGAACCGGAAGTCACCACTTGAGTGGGCTTTAGGACTATGAACTCTAAATTAAAGAAACTTTAGTTCTAATTCTGACTCCACTCTTTACCAGTTGTGGGACCCTGAACAAGTTCCTTAAACCACTTCTTCAACTATAGATGGAAACAACGTAATACCTACTTCATAGGGTGGTTTCATGATTAAAAAGAAATCTTGTATGCAAGGCATTCAGTACGGTGGACAGCAATACTCAAATATCAGCCATTGCTGTTATATGGAACTTATTCTCCCCTGACCAGGGTTAATAAGCACTTACCTACTCTTCTAGATTTCCTTAAGGGCTTAGATCAGTGACTCTGAGAGTCTGGCCATGCCTCAGAATCACCTGTGGATCTTGTGAAAATACAGATGCCCAGTCTTACCATGGACCTCAGGAAGTTTGGGGCAGGGCAAAAGGATCTATGTTTTCCAAGCAGAGTCAGGACTGGGAACCACTGGGCTGAAGCATCTTCCTGTGACTGGTATCTTAAGTCTACTGAAGATCATTACTTTGCTTCAAGTTAGACCACTGGTTCTGTCCCCAATGTGACGCCATTTCTCAAGTAAAAGAGTGAAAATGAAACAGACCCTAGTGAGGTTCTAAGGTTATCAATTGCCTATATTTGCCCTAAATGTTTGGACCTTAAGTGCACAGGCAAATTGGTCCTGAAGCTAATGAGTTATAACTCCCATTGCAATTGCTGAAAACCACCACGCTCTTCCATTCTGTCTTCCCCTTATGTAAGGGTGGCTGCAGACATTTTTGGGGTCCACCCAACAACGTGAGTTGGGCATATGTTCAGTTTGGGTTTGGTAGGATATGTGGAGAAGAGAGAAAAGGTTTGATATTTACAATAGACATCTTATATGAAGAAAGGTGGTAGAGGGTCCAAGGGCCCTGAGACATCAAGTAGGGAGGGAATCAGAGGGGCAGGCCCTCGTTAAAGATACAGACACCGAGGCCCAGTGAGGGGAGGTGACTCTTCCACGGTCACACCGCAAGCAAATGCTACAGCCAGGACAACTTCCTGAGCCAAACTAGCTTCCTCACACCCTCCGCAGGCCAGCCACTTTGGCCCCAAGCCATGAAGCTCACCTTGGCTATTATGCGGCACAAGGGAGCCCCCTCCTGGGTCAGGCTAAACAGGTTTCCCGTGGTGGATTCCGTGGTGTAGATATTGTCTGAGGCATCGATTTTTCTCACAAGTGCCTAAGAAAAGAGCAAAGTTTGGTGATTACTCACTCCCAGGTACCTTCTGTTCAACTTCCTTAACAAAATATCAAAGGGTCTCATGAGAGTCCCCTAGAATCTATAATCCTGTCCCATCTACCATCCTACTATGGGGGTGCTGAGGTTCTAACTTTGGAAAAGATATGAGTCAGCATGGAATCAGAGCTGCATTTCAAGAATATGGGATCATTTCAAACCCCTGCAGCACGGATGACAAATATGTCCAGCTCCAGTGGATCAGAAAACCGGCTCTCAGCATTGATGGTCTCAGCAAGCACCATTTTGTTGTGCTACTGACTCCTAAGAGAACAGAAACCATCTGTTAAATAAGCCAGCCATCAAGTTGAAAACACAGCTACAGCTGTGACCAAAGAAGTTTCTGATTTTGGATGGTATTAGCCAACAGGTGCCAGCTGGGTAATGGGTTAAGGGATCGAGTCAAAAGAAGCCCTCTACAGTAGCTAGTTACTGCTCAGGGGTCACTTGCATTCGGTTTCTGGCCAGGCCAGGATAGCAACTCTGGAGCCCTGTCAAAAAGTGGGTAAACTCAGTGAGTATCAAGGCAAAGGGATCCAAGGCTAGTGGTGAGAGGGTGGGGAATACTAAACATAGGACCCAGGGAGGCCTGGGAAGAACAGCACATGAAAAATTTATTAAGAAGGTAAGAACATTATTCCTAGAAGAGTTTAGCTTATTTCTGAGAAAAAGCTTTTCACTTCATAATCAGCCATTTGCTTTGAAGCATGTTATTCATTGATTATAAATAATTTCTACCTGCTAATTAATGTTATTCATTGATTATAATTAATTACTACCTGCTTCTTGAGTTTTTTCCTGATCTTGAGATGGAGATCAAGGGCAGTTGCCTGTGGGGGCCTCAGGCAAGAGGGTAAGATCTTGCCCTAACCAGTGTGGCTCAGTTGGTTGGGCATCGTCTCACAAAGCAATGTCATCAGTTCAATTTCCAGTCAGGGAACATGCCTAGGTTGGGGGTGTGGTCCCCAGCCATGGTCAGTGTACGAGAGGCAACAGGTTGATGTTTCTCTCTCACATCGATATTTCTCTCCCTCTCTTTCTCCTTCCCTTCCCCTCTCTCTAAAAATAAATCAATAAAATCTTTTAAAAAATCAAAGAAAGTAAGATCGTCAGAGATGGGTGCTCTGAGCAACCACTTTTGCACTTTCAGTTTTAATGTTTATTTTGAAATATTAAATGGATTAATTTTTAATTAATTCTGGTATTATTTAAAAGATACTTGAATGGAAATGAGGAGATCTGAGTTCTAGTCCCAGATTGCCTTTTATTAAAAACATTTATGATGATGAGGAAATATAAATATAGTAAAAGCATGGACTTCAGAGTCAAGCTGCCTGGGTTCAAACCCTGATTCTGCCACTTTTACCTATGTGCCCTAGAGCAAGTAACTTAGCCCTGTATGCCTCAGTTTCCTCATTTGCAAAATGGTGGAAATAACAGTGCGTATCTCTTATGGTGATTGCACCCATCTATTAAGTTCATCAATACATATAAAGGACTTTTAAAGGTACATAGCACAGAGAAGAAAAATAAAATTGTTAGCAGTTATTATTTTGTGATTTTGAGCAATCGAGATAAACTCCCTAGGCCTCGGTTTCCCCATTTGTAAAGTGATGAAAATTAAGGGGGTTTGAGGCTCCAGATAAATGACTCTCCCTTTTTTCTCCTTTATTCAAACTCACAGGATTCTTCATACTAAGATTAAGTGTGTATTTAATCAAATTAAATTAAATATAAAAATTATCCCCTAGGGTTTGATAGATGCCTCTTGTAAGATATTCAACAAAAGGTAAAATTAATAATCAAGATTTGTCACCACAAATCTCTATAATGAGCGTATTTCTTAGAATCCTTCCCCGTCGTTACGGTAAGCAGTTAAATAAGTGATACTAATGCTCGCATGAAAATGCAGATTTCATATATTGGGGTCCTGTACCTAAATGATAATTACCTAATGTTCCTGATTAGTGTTTGCACTTGAAGCAAATTAGCATTACATTAAACAATTCAAACCCAATGTCTTTTGCAATCATCTGCTACTATTAGACAATTTATTTCTGAGAATAATTTATTTTAATATCTATATGCATATTACAGTAATTACTCCCCAGGCATGTCTCACTGAATCAGCTCTCTGACAATGAAGAGTGCTTAGCATCCTTTTCACAGGTATGAATTTGGAAAGACAAGCTCAGAGACTCCTCTGAAATCATCAAGGCCCTTAGTATTATCAGATGTCAGAGCTGGAAGGGCCCTCAAAATTCTTGTTCAAACTTCATTACAAATTGAGGAAACTAAGACACAGAAATCTGACAAGTGGTGCATAATGAGGTTGGACCTTAACCATATGAATCCAACTTCCTGTTTTCAAAAGTTAGTGAATCCTCTGCCTTCAAAGTGGATGAAACCTCAGCTCAACCAGTAGATATGCAAGTATCAGGGCAAAGAGGTTATCCAGCCTCCTTAGTAGCTTTCACCATATTGGAGAGTGGTTCTCCATCCTGCCTTCCATGACCATCTACAATGCTCTGCCCTCTGGTGGCCAGGGCTCCTGCTGCAGGGGGCAGAGTTGACTGAGTCCCAGGGGCTGCATTCTTGCCAAGCCCATACTTCCCCTGAGTGGCTCCCACTGACCACAGCACAGGCCTATCACTGTGGGACAGGGGACTTCTCTAATGGGTGACTTTGACTTGAAAATGCCGAGTCTCTTTCTACTCAATTCTTCCTTGCTCCTTTTCTTTCTCAGCTGTAAGACATGCAATGTGGTTTTCTACCCCTGCTCCTGCTTCCTCCCCTTTATCCTTCATGGACATTTGTCATCAAATTCTATCTTGGTGTTAGCTTTAAACTCACACAGTCTCTAAAGTCAAGCTTTTTCAGGAAATCAATGAGGAATTGGATAAGTTTCAAAAATGTGCTTCACCCAACATCATGAAAAAGACTGTTGAAAGAATGGAAACAACTAAAGGAAAATGAACTGATTAGGCCGAATGATGATATGTTTTCTTAACAGGTAGACTATGCAGATGTGAAGCACAGCAATGAGATGTTGAGAAGCAGGCGAAAGGGATGAGAAAGAGTTAAAGAGATGCATACAATTTAACTGATCTAAATCAGAAATTAGAAAAGGAAGATAGATTTTTAATTGTTTTTCAATCAGAAAGAATGACTGCTGCCCAGTGGAATTTCTCAAGAGAGGTAAACCCGCAAACAGCAGTCGGCAATGAGTTTCTCAGAAGGAGCCAGAAAAACTGTTATGAAGCCTCTTCCTGAACTTCAGGTAGAGAACCCATAGTTAGACATGGTTGGGGCAGCCCAGCTATGCAAGAGGGTTGCATGAATATGGACTGATTTGACATGGTGCAGTATGTTCAAGATGGTTGGAAATGCTCTGCTCTTCCTCCCACAGGGACATGGGTTCTACTTTCTCTCCTTTGACTCTGGAATGGCCTCAGTGACCAACAGGAGCCAGCACTTGGCAGAAGTGATATTCTAAGACGTCCAAGGCGAGGTTATAAGACAACCTGAAGCTCATGCAGGCTCCTTGGAATATTCTTTTTGGAGTCCTGTGTTACCAAGTAAAAAGTCTGATAACCTGAGACTCTCATGCTGGGGAAGCCATGTGTAGGATCCCTGATCAATGCTCTCAGCTGAGGCCAGCTTTCCAGCCATCCCCTCCAAGATACCACACACAAAAGGAAGATTCTCCAAGCCATCTGCCAGCCAAATACCACCAAGTGACCCCCATTGCTGCCTCATGGAACACAAGACTTGCTCAGCCACACCCTGCACAAATCCTTGACCCTGGAAATTATGAGCTAGAATAAAAATGGTTGTTGTTGGAGTTGTTTGTTATGCATTGATAGAGTTCTAGGATGCAGGAGAAAACAGAGATCATTATGAAACATTCAAGGGATTACTAGACAAATTTCCAGGTGGAATGTTTTGAAAATGTGGATATAGTATTACCTCTGTCCTAACAGGGGTGTCCAACCTGCGGCCCATGGGCCACATGTGGCTCAGGATGGCTATGAATGCAGCCAACACAATCATACATTTATTTAAAACAGTATGAGATTTTTTGTGTGATTATGTGTCACAATGTATTTAATGTATGGACCAAGACAACTCTCCTTCTTCCAGTGTAGCCCAGAGACACCAAAAGGCTGGACATGCCTGTTAGGAGAAATGCATGAATTAGGACTCTGAGGAAAGATGCAGAAGGACTGGACCTACTCAAAAGGAGACAGACAAAATAATAACTCAATTTAGGCTTGGATTAGCTGTTGGTTTGATGGGGAAATGTCTCCTGGGTGGGAATATCCAATTTAGAGAGGCAAATGTGAGTTAGATGTCTTAAAAGTGGAGGTTTGGGGCAGGCCTGGACCTTAATTAATTTCATTTCTCTGAATAAGGCAAATCCCCAAATCTAGAAGAGTTGTTTTGTTTTATTTTGTTGTGGGGGTTTTTTTGGAAAAATAAAACAATGTGCCAGAAAAGAAAGATAAGTCAAAGTGGGAAAGCCCATCTGATCCAGCAACTAGTGCTCATTCTATGGATTAAAGAAAGAAAAACTCACATGAGATGTGGGGTAAACTTGGACATTCAGCTGAGTCTCCCCAGAAGAGGGGGCTAACAGAAGGCAAAAGGCTACTGGAGGCAGAATTCATTACTGGAAAAAAAAAGATGTAGCAGAAAGAAACGCTACTCAAGGCTAAAATATTCAAAAAAGATGGAAAGAAGGTGTTCTGAGAAGCACATGACAAAGGGATTCACACGGCCCCTAAGGGACCAGACTTCAGGATTATCCCAAGGAAACAGCCTCCCTAGAGGCCTAAACAATTCTCCAGCAAGGGGCAGGGACAATGGCCATTGTGACATGGAACCAGAGTGCCTGCGTATCCCAGTCAAGTGTGTTTTCTCATTAAGCCCTAAAAGAATTTTTTTAAATATATGACCTCTTGCACATTTTTAATTTGACAGGTAAAATTTTTAATAAATTTTAAAACAAAGTTGGGAAGGATGTAATTTTCAGCAGATTGTAAATATCGACATAAAATATAACCACTGCATCACTCTTGCAGATGTGTTCCATGAAATCTAAATGAAATCTAAATATCAAAACAACTTGATACCATCATCACTTACTTAAAAATACATGAATTATCTCTTTAATGTTTGAACAATTTGCATTTTTTTCTTTTCATCCTTATATTTATATTCCCACTCCAATTCTCCCTCA
>VMDR010005360.1:0-52254 GCA_007922815.1 Macrotus californicus
ACTTTCCTAACCTTATATAAGATCTATGCTTAATAAAACAATGCTTTTTTCCAAGTGTTGTTTGTAACTTTAATATTAAGAGATAGTTATATAAAATTCTATCAATTATATAAGTAAAATTTATAAAAATTATATACAGATGGATGCCGGATATATCCGGCGCTTGTCCACACAGGTCATCAGATGGGCGCCGGATATATCCGGCACCCGTACCGAAAGGGTTAAGGTTCATGGTCAGGAACTTAAAATGGGATTAGGTGATATGGTGGATGTTTTCTAACCACATTCACCTTCCTGGGTGCCAGCATGGGGGAGGTAGAGAATAAGGTTTTACCAAGATTGTGTTTTTGCCAAAGGATCAAGAGAGGGGCAGAGGAACTGAGATGTATGTGATGGAGATTTTAATGCTAGTGCATGGGATTGAAGCTGGTATGGAGGGAGACAGGACTTCTGGGGAGAAGGAGAGTGGAAAGATGGGTAGAAAAGCAAGACCCAACTATATGTTGTCTACAAGAAACCTACTTTAAATGTAAAGTTGGAAGTTTCTTCCAAAACTAAGCATACTGTTACTATATGACCCAGCAATCATGATCATTGGCATTAACCTGAAAGGAGTAAAAAACTACGTCCACACAAAAATGTGCACGTGGATGTTTACAGCAGCTTTATTCATAATTGCCAAAACTTAGAGGTAAGCAACATGTGCTTTGGTAGGTGAAAGGATAAATTAACTCTGGCCCATCCAGACAATGGACTATTGTTCAGTGCTAAAAAGAAACGAGCTCCCAAGCCCTGAGTACACATGGGGGAAACTTCAGTGTCTATCATTGAGTGAAAGAAGCCAACCTGAGAGCTACCTGCTGTGTGATTCCAAGTATAGGGCGTCTGGAGGAGGCAAACTGTGGAGACAGTGAAAGGGTCAGAGGTTGCCAGGGGTTAAGGGGGAGGGAGGAGCGGACAGGTGGCGCACAGGGGACTTGCAGGGCGGCAGGACCACTCTGTGGTTACTGTAATGGTACGTGTCGTTTGTGCGTTTGTCCAAACCCAGATACGCTACCGAGAGTGAACCCTGATAGAAGTAGTGGACTTTGGGTGATAATGATGTGTCAGTGCAGGTTCATCAGTTGTGACAAAGGTGCCACTCTGTGGGGTGGGGGCTGTTGGTCATGGGGGAGGCTGTCTACGTGTGTGGGTAGGGGGTATGTGGTGACCCTGTACCTTCTGCTCAATACTGGTGTGAACCTAAAACTATCTACAAATAAAGTTTATTTTTAAAAGAAGATCGTTAAATAATGATTTGGAGAGTAGACGCTGGGGAGAGGCAAAAGATCGAGAGTTCGGATATTAGAGGGAGGTGGAAAATTCTAGCAGGTCATCAGGGAGGAGAGTGAGGTATGGGGTTATGGAGAGTTCGCCTTGAGCACGACAGTCAGGGTCGAGTGGGCGCATGGTGACTGAAGTAAGACCACTGGAGAGGGCTTCATTAAAACTGACCCAGGGTGCTGAAAGGATGTCCTGTGTGCGTGTTAGAGTGCCAAGGATTCAACCAGCGGGGACTGAGCCCATGGAGCAATGACAGCGGCCCATTGTTGCAGGCTGCCACGGTGAGGGTTGGCGGGTAACAGAACCTGATGAAACAGGATGCAAAGCGGAATAATCTTATGAGGTGAGAAAGAGAAAGGTCCGAGAGAGCAGGCAAAGAGCCGCAGGGGAGGTACAGCTCTGACTCCTGGGCCCAGTGCTGTGAGGAGGACTCTGGGAGCAAACCCGCCCCTCTTGAGGGGCTGCCTGGGAAGGGCGGCCTTCGGTGAGCCAGCCTTTACGAAGAGCCAGAAGATGATGCATGTCTAAGAGGAGGGGGAGCTATGGGGTTTTGCTGAGGAGGAAGTATGGCTTACAGATGGTGAAGGGGTGACGAAGGGGTGACATGGCAAGGTGTCTGGAGATGAAGAAAAGAGGTGTGAGGATGGAGCAGGGATCCGAGGAGTCCTGTGGAGAATCGATTGTAGGTGCTGAGGGGGACTGGGGAGAGACAGCGATGACATAAAGAGGGACCCAAACACTTGAGTTACGTTGGGAGGAGTCCGTGAGGCAAAGCAGGTGAAGTGCATATGGCACAGTGCTGGGCACATAGGTTGAACACCTTTTGGTAAGAGAGGAATTTAAAGTCACACCCTGCCGTCCAGCACTCCCTTCTGCATGTGCCCCCACTCAGCTGATGGATGACAAAACAGAATGATAAAGTTTAACACACATGGCTGAGTCCTTATTAATTATAACTGGAATCACTGAAATAATTAGGGGGTGTCAGCTGCTGGGTAGGGACCTGAGCCTGGTGCTCATTCCTGCAGATGAAAATTGAAAAGCTTCAACCCATGCTTTAGCTTTCATGCCTACACTTCATTGTTTCATTAACCTTGACCATATCAGTAAGCTCATACCCCAGAGTATCATAAAGGGCCTTTAATATCCCTCAGCGTTCAATGGCCACTTAGGAATGCAGAGCCAAGGAAGGGGATTCAGGTTCAGTGTGTGCCTCAGATAGCCTGCGTTTCCTGCCTTGGCTTTCCCAGGGGGATTTAGACAGCTCTCGCTCCTGAGAATCCAGGGTTCTGCCCCAAAGGATGGGCGGGATAGGGCTGGCTCCCTGCTCTAGCAACCTCTCAAAGGCCCAACTCTCCAACTCTCCGACTGGCCACCCACTGCCTCATTGAGTTTGTTATTTGCTCTCTGCAGGAGGCCTTTCTTTATTCTTCCCAAACTTCCTGCACTTCCCAATGGAGTTTCTGTCCTAAGTGTTTCAGGATTTGGGAAGGATGATTGTACGTGTGCTATCAGCGACCTTAGAAGTGTTGGGTGCAGGCCTGATCTGGCTTTACATGAGAAGCATGAGTGGGTGGTCGGTGCTTGGGCTCTAGAATCAGAGTGTCTGGGTTCAAATCGCAGCTCTGCTTCACACTAGCTGCGTGATTTTGAGTGTATGACTTAATCTCTCTGTGTTCTCATCTGTATAATAAGAGTGGTAACACTGCTTTATAGGGTTGTTGTGAGGAGTGAACTAATGAGTAAACCCGTTTCAGCCACTTGACACAGTGTTATGAAACCTGTGGCTTATAGGTTAGCAGAGGGCACACATGGAAAATTTCTGTTTTGGGGTGTGGGTCTTTGAGTGCCTTTTCTAACAAAGCTGACTCAGCCCTTGTTGGATTCAATTCCACAGCTTCACCCTGAGTTGGTCCTCAAAGGAGCAGGCAGCACGGCAGGGCAGAGGCTGGAGCGCAGGGTCGGCGTAGAGGCCCTGATCATTCACAGCACAGGTGCAGGGCCCTGCCTGGGAGGAGCCTGCATGGGCAGGTGCTGCTCCGCCTTTCCGGGCCAGGCAAGGTCAACAGTGCTCTGTTGACACTTCGGTTTCCACCGTGCTTTTTGGTATACCTCATTGGCAGCTGCTAACATCGTAAGGGGCTCCTTAATCCATCACTGTGACATCGTGAAGCCCAGAAGTCATGGGTTGCTCTGCTTGTTGATTTTGTGACAAGTCCTCGCTGATGGATTTGGAGGCTTGGCTGAGGAGGGTAGAGGCTGTCTTTCAGGGAAACAGAAGGAGCAACTCACTAGCTCAGCAAGTATATCTGCACACCCACTGTGTGCCAGGCCTGCAGGCCCTGGGTGGGGATACGAACCTAAATAAAACATAGTCCTTGTCCTTGAGGAACTCACGGTCCTTCTAGACAGACTGACAAGTAACGAGGTAAGGCCAGTAAGTTGACATAGTGCCTTGGAACATGCCATGCCGCTCCAGATGTGGGGGACTTTCAAGAGGAGGCAGAGTATAAATTGAGACCTGAGGACGAGTGTAGCTAGCAGGGGTGAGACAGGCGTGGGGAGGAGAGGTAGCAGGGAATGGACATTCCAGGAGGAGGAACTGGCAAATGCAAGGGCCGGGGGGAGAGAACAGTCGCGGTGTGTGGACCGGTGTGGTTATGGACTGCCTTAGTGACAGCACGGTTGTGTGCATAGGTTATGCACATTACCCAACGTTTTACATAATTTCTCACTGTTAAATAAACATGAGTGTTTTCCTGTATCCAGAGAGGAATTCATGTACACTCTCTGCACATCCTTTTCCAGTTTAAAGATGCTGCTTGGTTTTCTCTTGCTGAGCTCCCAGAAGAGCCTCTCCTCAGCTTTTTGCTTTTTCTGTTGGAACCAGAGGGAGCCAAGACTGGGAGGCAGGTCTGCCTGTGTGAGCCCTGCCCCCTCCCCAGGAGGCTTCAGGGCTCTCTCCCCTCTCTCTGAGTGCTCTCTGTTCTCCTGCTGTCCTCCCTTTCCACCCTCCTCTGCTTATCTGTCTTTGCCTCTGCTTCTCTCTCTTCTCCCTCTCTTTTTCTCACATACATCACTCTGTCAGCCATGGGTCAGTGAAGAACAAGGCAGGCCTGCTACTGCCCTCCCGGAGCAAGACCAGAGGCCCTGCCCCCACGTGGGGTTAGCCTAAGCATGGTTGGTTGGATCTGTACCCATTAGAACGTGAGACAACTTGTACTTGGAAAAACTATAGAACACTGAAAAAAGAAATTAGGGAAATACAAATAAGTGGAAGCATATGCCGTGTTCATGGATTGGAAGAATGATCATCATTAAAATGGCCATACTAACCAATCTTTAGACTCAGTGCAATCCCTATTAAAATACCAATGGCATATTTCACAAATGTAGAATAAATATTTCGAAAATTTATATGGAACCAAAAAAGACCCCGAACAGCCTCAGCAATCTTGAGATAGAAGAACAAAGTGGGAGGGATCATAATACCTGATATCAAACTACACTACAACGGTGCTATAAATCCGAACAGTCTGGTACTGGCATAAGACCAGACACATAGATTAGTGGACAGAATAGAGAGCCCAGAAATAAACCCATGTCTCCATGGTCAATTAATATTTGACAGAGGGGGCATGAGCATACAATGGAGTAAAAATAGCCTCTTCAATAAATGGTATTGGGAGAACTGGACTGGTGCATGCAAAAGAATGAAACTTACACCATACACCAGAATAAACTCAAAATGGATAAAAGACTTAATATAAGTCGTGACGCCATGAAAGGAGAACATAGGCAGGAAAATTTCAGATATCCCATGTAGCAATGTGTTTGCTGATCTATCTCCTACGGCAAGGAAAATAAGGAAAAAATAAACATGTGGGACTACATCAAATTAAAAAGCTTCTGCATGGCTAAAGAAACCATCATCAAAATGAAAAGGGAACCAGCCTTATGGGAGAACATATTTGCCAATGATATATTGGACAAGGGCTTGATTTCTAAAATATGTAAAGAACACATTCTACTCAGCACCAGGAAAACAAACAATCCAGTTAAAAAATGGGCAAAGGCCCTGAGTAGACACTTCTCCAAGGAGGACATACAGAGGGCCCAGAGACATATGAAAAGATGCTCAGCATCACTAGCCATCAGAGAGATGAAAATTAAAACCACAGTGAGATACCACCTCACACTGATCAGAATGCCCATCATTTAATAAGTTAACAAACAACATGTGCTGGCGAGGATGTGGAGAAAAGGGAACCCTAGTGTGCTGTTGGTGGGAATGCAGACTGGTGCAGCCACTGTGGAAAGCAGTATGAAATTTCCTCAAAAAACTGAAAAATGGAACTGCCTTTTAACCCACCAATTCCACGGCTGGAAATATACCCAAAGAATCCCAAATCACCACTTCAAAAGAACTTATGCACCCCTATGTTCATAAGCATTATTTACAATAGACAAGTGCTGGAAACAGCCTAAGTGCCCATCAGTAAATGAGTGGATCAGAAAACTGGTATTCCACTTACACAATGGAATACTACTCAGCAGAAAGAAGGAACTCCTACCCTTTTGTGACAGCATGAATGGAACTGGAGAATATTATACTAAGTGAAATAAGCCAGGTGGTGAAAGACAAATAGCATATGACCTCACCTATAACAGGAACCTAATGAACTAAACAAATGAGCAGAATAGAACCAGAGGCATGGAAACGTGGAACAGAGTGACAGTGACCAGAGGGGAGGGGAGAGGGGGATAATGATGGAAAGAAGGGGAAGGGACTAGTCAAAGAGCATGTATGCATGGCCCATGGACATGGACAACAGGGTGGGGATTGACTGTGGGAGTGTGGGGTGGGCAAAGCAGAGGAGGGCAAAGGGGGATAAATTGGGACAACTATAATAGAATAACAATGAAAAATTTCAAAAAATAGATTACCCATATTACTATTAGTTATCTTTTATTGAGGGCTGGCTGTGCCAGGCTCCTGGCTGGGTACTTTACATATTTAGCTCATTGTGCTCATGATAGAACTAGGAAGTAGAAACCATCATCATTCCTTTTGCATAGACCGGGGAACTGAGGCCCAGAGACTTCAGGGGCAGCTGGGATTTGAACTTGGGCTGGGATTTGAACTTGGTATGGCCGACTCCAAATTTTATAATGTTAACACTGGGAAGTACTCATCTGATGAAAACACCAACTTCCCTGGCAAGTACTCTAAATCCTCTAGCGCCACCCTGAAGGGGCAGGTTCAGAGTCCTCCCTGGTGAAGAGGAAGAGGGGGAGGAGGCCCTGCTGGTAAGAGGTAGAGGTGCTGACACTGAGTGAGGCAGTAAGTACGCTGTGCGTCCACACCCAGGGCAAGGCCAGGGGGGTGAGGCTGGCTGAGCTCAGACAGCTGAGTTTGACCCACAGGTTACAAGCAGGTGTGTTGGCAGTCAAAGTCAGAGTGGACGCCATCCCTAATAGGATGGGCCGTTCCTATTCCTTTCAAGGCCCTAAGCCTCTTACCAAAGTGCCAGTCTTTCTACTCCCTCACATCCTTTTTGATCATATGACTCCCGCCAGGGCAGGGGTCATCCTTTTCTATTGCAGAACAGCTTCCCCTGCCTCGCCCAGGATCACTTTCTTCATGGTAAGAAGTTATGGGAGTGGGAGGGGAGTCCAGGGTTTGCAGTTTCCTTTCTGTGGTGGCTGGGGGACCTTGCAGCTCGTTTCGCAGACACACAGAATCTAACGGGGGCGGGATGAGGTGGCATTGCTTGCACCAGCGGAATTCCAAGGGGGAAAGCATGGTGACTGCTGTTCACGGTACACTGGCTTTTAGTAAGCACCTTGGGGTCTGTTTGCACTGTTGGAGCTGAAGTGTACAATGTAGCTACAGAGGAGGGCTGAATTAGCACCACCCTGTTCTTGGATCCTTCCAGAGCTGTCATCCACAAGCATACCCATGCCACTTAGGTCCATGGATTGGCTCATGGAAGAACTCATGTGTTCATTAATCATTACTCATTAATCAACAAAAATAGAGATCTGCCATGTGTGGAACACTGTGCTAGGGCCCTGGAGAAACAATGAAGGGCAAGGCAGGCATGGTTGCTGCTCTCCTGGAGCTGACAAACCAGCGGGAATGAGAGACAGTGAAGGTCCTGCGGCAAGGCAGAGCGTGATGAGGCTCTCTCCTTGTGCAAAGTAGACCTGAATTTCCTCACATCGAGTCTCAGAGTGATTCCTGGGAAAACATTTTCTTTCAGATGAATCCAGTTGGTATGAGCCTATTAGCTTGAGCGCTTGAGTGCTTTCCAGTAGTTCATCCTTAAATAGATGTTCCACTCAGTTCCACATGAGCCGATTGAACCTTCTGTGTTCTAGAAGCTGTGCCCAGCCCTGGAGGAGTGAGAGGTGGTCACCCCATGGAGGGGGGGGGGATGCGGAAACATAGAACCCAGTTGTGTGAGTATTATGTGGTAGGGCGAGTCATTCATTCAGCAAATAGTCATTGTGCGCCCCGTGCCAGGCACTGTTCTAAGTCTTTGAGGTATAGCCATAAGGAAAACAGAGTCCTCGCCTTCGTGCAGCTTACGTTTTACTGCAGGTGTGGGGACTGCAGGTTGTTTGATGTACTTAGATGGTCAGGGAGGGGCTTCCTGAGGATGTGATTTTGGACAGGGAGTTGAAGCTGGCGAAGGAGGGAGCCACGAGGCCTTTTAAGGGGGGAGAATGGCACGGTCTGCTTTGCACCGCAGCGGACAGGGGCCTGAGCAGCCTGAGTGTTGTAGGATCAGGGTGTGGGTCGTTGTCATCAGCTGATCGGGTGCAGTGGTGCTAAGGGTGCAGGGATGGGAATGGGTTGGGGAAACATTTCCGTTTTAGTACCAGCAGGAAGGAGGGGCAGAGAATTTGAGAGCTCGTGTGTGGCACGCTTGGGACGTCATCACCGGCAGGAAACTCCCTGACGTGTTAACATCAGATGGGTTCCAGAAGATTTTTCTTATACATAAATTCACTTTTGACATTATCAGTATAATCATAAAACAGCTTGAGTGTGTTACGATGTTTAAACCTGCCTGTTTCCCTTTGGACCAAGTCTGCGGAACCCTTAAGTCTGAGTTTTGGAGAGGCCCCTTGTGCTGCCGTGGCCAGGCCTGTAGTCTCCTCTGTTTGATATCTGATAACTTTGTTGTTTTTTTAAATAGCAAATTAAAAGAAGATTCAGAAGGATTCAGAGCAGATGTGACCTATGCATCTTGTTTGCACTAACTGTATATTGTGAAAACATTTCAGAGAAGCAGTAATTTAGCGTTGGCATCACTGGAGAGCATGCCCTTCTGGAGGGTTCTGTCATGACTCACCTCATTATGGATTCAGAATAGCAAATGTTCGTGAGACTAGTTTTGAAGAGTAATTATAGCGCAACAAATGTATAGAAGTAATTTTTTCAAATTTGCTTGTGATTGCTGAAAATGCTAATGATAAAGAGAGGCTAATAACTAGATGGCAGAGTAGCAATTAGAAAAATGTAGAGCCCTGCTAATTATAAAACAAAAACCAAAGTTAGGCAAATCAGTGCAGGAGTCCCCCTTTACATGGGGGATAATTTCCAAGACTCCCAGTAGGTGCCTGAAACCCTGGATAGGACTGAGCCCTGTATATACTGTGTTTTTCCTACACGTCTGTACCCATGATAAAGTTTAATTTGTAAATTGGACACAGTAAAATGAACAAAAATAACTAATACTGAAGTATAACAATTATAACAATATACTGTAATAAAAGTTACGTAAATGTGGTCTCTCTTTCTCTCAAAGTATCTTGTATTGTACTCACCTTTTCACTTACAGGAGGAACTTCACCCACCTCTTTGGCCTACCTGAATGCCGCATCACTAGTGCGCTTGGGGCCATTGTTAAGTAAAAGCAGGGTTACATGAGCACACAGCTGTGACACTGCAACAGCTGCTCTGAGACCCAGGGCAGCTGCTCAGTGACCGGTGGGCTGGTAGTGTATATAGTGTGGATACGCTGGGCCAAGGGATGACTCACATCCCAGGCAGGACAGAGAGGGTGGTTCAAAATTTCATTGTGCTACTCAGAACAGTGCTCAATGTAAAACTTATGAATTGTTTATTTCTGGAAATTTCCACTGAATATTTTTGGGCCATGACTGACTATGGGTAACTGCAGAAAGTGAACCTGTGGATAAGGGCGGACTCCTGTACTTGTGATTTCTTGGATCAAAGGAGCATGCTCTCTTTTCACTTCAATGCCCTGTCCATATATTCCCAAGCCTGGACTGATGGTCTTCTCTGCTTCCTCCAAGAAACCCTACCCCTTTTCCAGATCAGCTTGAAGTTAACTCCAGGAGAGCTTTCCGTACATCCCTGGGGAAATCCTCTGTTGCAGGCTCTGCACCTCCATGGCATTTTATTCTTAGGGACCAATAACCCTGTCAGAGTGCTCTCTGTGTTTTTGACATTTTCATACTTAACTTAGCAACTTCATTCACTTGTATAGTCCAGCTCTGGACATACCACGTTACAGAACTTAATAAATTTGCCTACCTATACTCTGATTTAAGAATTTTATTTGTAGGAAGCTGAGGAGCAAGTAAGTGCTGATGTGTGGCTCCCAGGGAAGTGAGTGAGGAACAGCATGGGGACATACTTGGCTCTGAGAGATGCCTGTCTCGGAGCCAATGCTGCCGGTTAGAGGCTCATTACATTGTGCATAGACAACTGCTGTAACTTTCTAAAAGTCCCAGAAGACACGAGTAAAAGATGAGTAAGTGATTGCATTTAAATAAGTTCAATCAGGAAAATCAGATACCAGGGTTTTTTTTGCCTTAAACTGATTTATCCAGTGCATGGCTGAGTAACACTTGGAAGTAGGACATATACCAATTTTTTAAATATGAGAACAGAAGACTGCGGCTCTGACATGATTTCATTTGTCTCCACAGCCTCCAGTGTTATCTCTGTGCTGGCGATTCCCAGGTTTTTACCTCTAGCACCACCCATGTCCTGAGGAACTGGTTCAGATATCCCACTGCCGGGTGGCCACGTGCACGAGTAAGTCCCGCACGCAGAAGGAAGATTGCCCTTGCTGATAGATTGTTTAACTACTCTCAGTCTGTTTCCTCATCTGTGAAATGACAATGATAATCATTTCGTAAACCTCAGCTTGGATGTTAAATGTTTATCAAATGCTTAAAAGGAATGAGGAGCAGAAAGGGCCAGAGAAGTAGGGACTCAGTAAGGGGTTACTAGTCCAGGCACCTGGCTTGCAAATGAGGATGAGCTGTGGAGCAGAGAATGACTGAGCCAAGGTTCCGTGGGGGTTCGTGGAAGGGCCCGGCCTCCTCACTCGGTGCCCTCCCTTCATCGGGGGGGAGCATCACCTGTCAAGACCCCATCCTAGCATTGCCCAACAGGCTCTGTATGATGCCATGTCACCTGTGACATAGGCCCTGTGCTGCAGAGCATGTGACCATAGGACTCCCAGCTAATTTGGTTTCTGCAGGTAATCTCTGCAGTCTGGTTACCAGCAGAACACTCATCAGCTGCCTCCTTTAGGTGAAGAAAAGGTCCAGCTCTCTTCAAAGTGTGCTCTCTAAGTTTGTAATTTGAGAAGAGATGTCATTTAGGCAAAAAAGCTCTGGCTCCTGATTTTTTCAGCTGAATTAAAACATTTTTTCCTCTTCCTGCACATTTCCTGGAGCTCATCTCCATGTTTTAAAATATCAGTTTTAAGCACATAAAAACATCGAGTTTCTCATGTGCTGTGGGAAGGTATTGGGTGAATTCTTTGGAGTACAAAACTTAAGCAAAATTAATAATCACCAGGAGATTGTCATCAGAAAGATTCTTGGGCCACTGTTTTCAAAGAATATGTAGGAGAAGCTAGAGAGAACTATTAGCTAAACAGGCAACGCCCCTGGTCTTCATCACCCACTAGGTCAGCGACTGCAGGCTATGTTCCCAAGAATGAAGAGACATGAGCTCTGCCCATCCCCCCCACCCCGTCCCCCAGATCCAAGCAACTGTATTGTTAGTAAATGTGAAGTGTGTTGTATTTCTAGGATGTCTGTGTGTGTGTGTGTGTGTGTGTGTGTGTGAGAGAGAGAGAGAGAGAGAGAGAGAGAGAAGAGGTCCTTAGCATTTCAGTGTGGCCTTTCTTAATTTTCCAAGCATTTAACCATCAGTAATTAGCAAGCCTGCTCTGGAGCCCAGAATAACAAGTCATTATTATTAATTTCACACTGTAGGTATGAGAGGCAGAGAGATCATAATAATATGAAAGATAATCATGCTACTAAGCATTTGGAAATCCCTTTCCTGTTTGAGAAGTGGTAGTATTTAGAAAAATTTAGCCCCAATTATTCTTATGTCACTGTAATTTTAGGACTAGGTATACAATTTTAGTTTGTTTAGTTTTCCTGAGACTTATATCACACTGCCCCTGCTGTGACCAGAGGCTGTGCTCCCCAACTCCTCCAGCCCTCCTGGGGTCAGCAAAGGAGTGCAGATCGTACTCTACCACCTGACCTATTTTACTGAGAGTTGATGGGTAAGTTCATGCCTCCTGCTGTTCAGGTGGTGTGTGCTCAGGTAGTACATGTGCCAGGATTCTCAGAGTGTTTATTGCAGCTTCTTATCCCTGCACTGTGTTTGAGTGTACTGATTACATATTTTAGAAATGGAGAAGAGGGGGAGAGACACTTCAGCCATAACAAGTGAGATTTCTGAATGATGGAGATTCTTTTTCACTTGGCAGTCAAGTACAGTTCTCTCAGTTTTCTTGATTGGTGTTAAATCAATTGGTAGAGTTGATTGGAACTCTGCCTTGGATCCAGAAGCTGCAGTGGCATTTGCCAGCTCCTTATAATTCATGGGCTCTAAAGGTAGCAGAATGTGCCACCCCCAAATATGCCAGTTTGGTTAAGGATTATTTTGAGATGAAGGCAATTAAGAGGAAGTAGGCACAAGAAAAGCTCTCTGCTCTCCCCTTATTTGGCTAAAAGCAGGACATAAGTTTGTAAGGGTGTTCCCCCTTCCCTCACTACCAAGGTCAGAAGTTAATCACCAGGGACAGCTCTAGAGGAGTCCGCCTAACAGTCCTCACCTGCCGCTGGTTTCCCTACATGTTTACTGCCCCACCGTTTGATGTCCTTAGAAGCTCCAAGTCCTTTGTGTTTGTCTTGTCACTTCTCTAAGACGTGATTGTCCTGTTAAGATGCTGTACGAGCCCGAGTCCTCACCACCCCTTGGAGTTACTCGTTTCTGAGTTCTCCCGTCTGTTGTGCTGTGCACGTGTTAGTAAATTTCTGTTTTTTCTCTCTTTTTTTTTGTTACTCTGTCTTTTGTCTGTCTAGGTGACAGGGCTGTAGTCGGGGAACCTAGGAGGATAGAGAGGAAAAGATTTTTTCCTCCCCTGCAGCCTAATAGAGGAAAAAAGAACCTGACTTCTGCCACTATACGGCCTAGAAAACAAACACTAAACAACCCAAAGCTGTGAACTCAGAAGGGTGGAAGGTGAGCCACGTTTCCTTCCCCACGCCGCCCGCCCAGAGTCCCCTGGCTAAGGGATCAGACGTCCTTCTTCATGTGGCCCTTCCTCAGTGCCTGGGGCCCACCGGGCCCACCCTCCCTCTGCCCTGGGCCTCAGGGGTGGTTTGGGACTCAGTGAATTGTCAGAGATTTAGTTTTATTGATTTGTTTATATGTGTAGGGACTCTTGACTTGTCAGAATGGCATAAAGATGATTTTAAACTAAAAACATCTGAACACACAGCAGCTAAACTTCTCTTACTTCTTTTTAAACTTTGTAGCAGAGCCTCTTAAAACTACAGCCACCGTAAATGTGCTGGGGGCGTGGGTGGGTGTTGTACTCAGACAGGAGACTAACCATTCACCCCAGATGAGAACAAATATCACAAACACTCATGCCTCCCATTTGTCTCCCTAAAAGCCTTTGTGTTTCCTAAAGGCCTCTTTTTCCTTAGCAACTCTTCCCTTTCCTCCCTTGGAATGTAAACCCCTGTCTTTACTGTTCAGGTAACTATTCTTTCAGGTACTTCTATATGCACATGAATGAACTGACTTTTCTGTCTCTTTGGTTAATCACAGTCCCACCACCGCTGCACCCTAAGACGGTAGAGGAACAGTTTTCTCCTCCCAGCACATGACACGGAAACGTTTCAGGAAGTGTTGACCTCATAGGGGGGAACTGTTAGAGTTACAGTATTTAATGAGAAAACCAGGGTTCCGAATTGCTGACACAGCGTTGTCGCCGTTGCACAGGACGAACAAATCTATGCACAGGAAAAAACTGCACCTCCGTGCCTGGCAGGGGGTCACACACGAAATCTGAGGAGTAGGACTGTGGGGATGGGTGGAGGAGAAGCCGCAGGCAGGGCAGGACGCCGGGTGCCACAGAAGCCAGGAGCCGAAACGCGTCTGGGGAGTTGGTGTGTGACAGCAGCGGCATCACAGATCAGTGGGGGAGTTAGGTTATCTAATAACTGTGCTGGGAGACGAACTCTCGGAGAAAAGCCGCGATGTGACACAAACTGCCTGCATGCCAGAGTAAACTCCAGCTGGATTATGGACTTAAAACGACAGAAAAGGACAAGATCCATCTGATTTCACTCACGTGGGGTAGAAAACAGAAAGCAGCAAACGAAACAAAGGAACTCATGGACACAGACGACGGAGGGGAAGTGGTGAGGCGAGGCTGAAGAGGGAAAGGGGGTCAAGTGTATGGTGACGGGAGACTTGACTTTGGGTGGAGAGCACATAATAGAGTCTACAGATGATGTATCACAGAATTGTACACTCGAAACTTATATAATCTAATTAATCAGTGTCACTCCAATACATTTAATAAAATAAAAAAAGTAAATGGTAGATCTATGAAGGCAATGGAAGGAAAAAAATAGATGTAATATAGGAGAATATCTCTGTGACCTTGGGTGCAGGGAAGGATTTCTTAATGAGACCTAATGCACAGAACTTTCAAACAATAAGGGTTTTTGTTCAATAAAGGGTGACGCAGACAAATTTCACAGAGGAGCAGTGACTAAGAGAAAGCATCTGTAATGCCTGAAGTAGACGGGAACTAGTATTTAGAATAGAAGAGAAGCTCCTGAACAAAAATGTAAAAATACCCCCAACCAGAAAGCCCGTTAAAAAGTGGGTAAAGGAAGGCTAGGAAGAAGCAAGGCACAGAAAAGAGAATCCCGTGTGGCTGAACAGTATATGAAGCACTCAGCTTCAGTAGCAACTAAAGCAAGGCAAATTAAACCAGTTTCACATCCCTCACACTGGCAAACGTTAGAAAGCAGGGTGATACCCGGAGCTGGCAGCACGTGGCAAACTACAGCCCCCAGGGCGGGCCTTCTGGGGAGCAGTCGGGGTGCTGAGTGTGGGCAGACCTCCCTGGGTCTGTCACATGAGAATGCCAAAGGGGGGTAGTGAGCGGGTACAGGATGTTCTTTGCAGCTTTGCGTGTGGTAACGAGAAACTAGAGTCACCTAGGAGTCTGTCACTGCAGGAACGCGAAAGTGAGAGGCTGCAGATACCGATGACGGAGTACCAGGCAGCTGGTGGAAGCAGTGGACTAGGTTTACACACAGCAATGAGGAGAGACTGTAAGAAAGGGTGTGATCGTACCGTATGATCCCTGTTGTGTAATTTATAAACACCAACAATATGCTTTCCCGTAGTCTCCATTAGTATATACGCTCTCTATGAGGCAGAAATCATAGGGTTTTGACTGTCCTTACGTGTTCCCAACCTCTGGAGCTTTTCCTCTCATAGGTGCAGAAGACATATTTCTCGAGTAAATGATACATGTGGACGTACACACATAGATACACATTTATTTACATGTGTGTATATTTTTGGGGTTGGGAGAATGAAAATAAGGATAAAGTACGAAGGGAAAAAGTACAATCATGCTCCATCAACTGAGTCATAGAATTAATTCCAAATTTTGCACCTGGGGGTAGGGGGAGCAGGAGGAGGGAACATACATGTGTGAATTGTTCTCAGATGGTGGGATTAATGCTGAATTTTCCATCTCCTCTCCTTTGCTGTATTTTCTAAAGGTTCTACAGTCAGTGTCTTGTGTTTTCATTATCCCCAAACCCAACACTTGAAAGTGTTTTTCTCACATTTGAGAGGGCAGTTTCCTAATACCAAGTCTTTCCCATTCTCCTGTCAAGTACCTGCCGCGTCTTACCACCTGCTCTGTTAGCCACCACACGCATTCCAGTACCTCTGTCTCCACTCGTGCCTTGGTCAGTAGAAACCACCAGCAAATCTCCCCGTTTTCTTCCGGACTGACTCTTAGTTTTAGGACTGTCTTTGGCTTCCCAGAATAACCGACTTTTGGCCTTCTGTCCTGCCCTGCTGTGAGGTTGGCCTGGATTGCTGGTCTCATCCTTCCTCAGTTCATCTGAACTTGGTGCTGTCCCACTACACTGGGCTGAGTAGTGGCTCCTCAAAATTCGCATCCCGCCTGGAACTTCAGTGTAGAATCTTATGTGGAAACAGTGTATTGCAAGTGTAACTAGTTAAGGTTACAGTGGGCCCTTAATCCAAAGTGACTGGTCTTTATAACAGTGTCCTTGTAAGAAGAGAATAAGGGACACAGAAACACAGGGAGATCACTGTGTGACAGCAGAGGCAGAGATCAGAGTGTTGTGTCTACAAGTCAGGGGTCACTTGTAGGCCAAGAAGAGGCAAGGAAGGATTCTTCCCCAGGGCCTTGGGAGAGAGCATGGCCCAGAGAACACCTTGATTTTGGACCTCTGGCCTCCAGAACTGTGAGAGAATACGTTTCTGTTCCAAAGCTTTGGGGGAAGAGGGCGAGGCCTATTCTGTGCCCTTACTTATGCTGAAACCAGCTCCAGTGGGATAAAAATTAGAGATGAAATTTAGCCATTTTCCTCTACTTTAATGAAAAATCTAACTCGGTCATGCAGCCAACTGAGGGAGAAAGATGTCCTCAGAATCTGGAAAATGTAGAAAGATCAGAATCCAATGGAGCCCTTTTTACTCATGAAGCCCTTTCCAGTACCTCTGTGCCCGCAGAGCTCTGCCATGACCAGTTCACCCAGACCTGGGGCGTGAGCTGCATGTGCCACTCACCCCCTTCCTGGGCAGACCTCCCTTCCCACTAGTCGTCCAGCTCCTTTCAGTCGGCCCCAGTCCATTTCCTACAGTGGGTAGAGTGGATCCTTCCTCACTGCAGAGCTGAGTCACTCCCTCACCTGCTGAAGCCTTCCGACAGCTTCCATTCACCCTAAAATGAAGTCCAGTTTGTTACCATAGCTGCCAAAGATAAGGTCATGGCTGGGGTGTTCTGTCACCCGCCACCTCTCCCTTTTTCTCTCTGCTATAGGACGTGACTCAGGATTCTCTAATACGGCTCTCTTTGCCTTTCTGCACAGGACTATTTCACATGTAGTTTTTGTGCCTAGAACAATCTTGCCCATTCCATGCTGTCTTTCTGTCTTTCCCAAACTCTCAGGTTTTCTTCAAACACTGTCTCCTCTGGGACATCTTTAAACACATGAACATGTGTGTGTGCATGCGGACCCATCTATAGCCAACTGTCCCACTAAGGCAGCTCTTTCAAAATTGCCCTTTTATCACTTAGCATGATTTGTAAAGCTGTGTTTTCTTGTGATTCTGTGAAGAATGCCTGTCTTCTCCACTAGGCTAGGAGGTCCTGAGGGCAGGAACTTGGTTTTGTTCATCATTTCATCCCAGCGCCCAACCCAGAGTCTGGCTCACACTATTGGTTTTAATCAAGCCGAATGCTGAATTATCTTCAGGCCGCTCTGGAGTGAGGGCCCGTCCAGTTCTGATATTCTACAGACCCCGTGCTCCCATTCCACCCTCCTGGTATTTTTTACATTTAATCTGACTGTGAATTTGCTAGTAAAACACATGCCTCCATGTTGATGGGTGTGCAGTATCCTTGATTAACATCACCCTATTATGAGTAATTTGTACAGTGTTGTAACTTCAGCAAAAGATTCTGCATTTTCATAATTTCCATTTGATTTAATTTGTGCTACTACTCACTGACTAATATTCTCTAAGAACTGTCTCCATCTTCTCTGTGTCTCTGATATTTCAGCCTGATAGTTACACTTGTATAGGAAATTATTTTTTTCTCATTTTTTGTGTGCGTAGTGATGAATGGAGATGTTTTCCATGGAGATGTTTTTAAAAAGTAATCTATCTGTCCATGGCAGGAGCTGTGCCTGCCCTTCTCCTCTTTCCCCCTGCTCCCCCGTATTTCCTGCCTGTGCTGCTTCCTTTCGCAGCAGTGTTTTAGCAGTGCCCCAGGTTCCCTCGGTGTCAGTGGTCTGCATTTTTCCAGTTGGAAAATATCCTTTGCCTTGTTTTTAACCATGGAGCTCATACACACAGCCCCTACTGTCTCTTGTTCTGGCAAGATCTCTTGGTAGGGAGGGAGGGAAGCTTAGCAAAATCAGGAAGACCCTTGGAATAGAGGAAATGCTGAAACTTAATTTGTGTTTATTGGGAGGAAGAATGTGGCACTGAAAATCCCGTGGACCTTGGGGAACAAAAAGGTATCCCCACTGAGCTCGGTGCGGGGAGGGTCAGATTCTCTGCATAGAGTTTTATATTCTTCATCTCATTTAATCCTCACCAGTACCCTGAGGTCATTACTCATTAATTCACTCACCAACTCACTTGTTTACTGAACTAATGTTAGGTACTGAGTACCTTCTGTGTGCCAGGACTTTCTTGAGGTCAAATGGGATGAGACATAGAAAGTCTTGACAACCGGGTGAATAGTGATGCCATTTATGGAGATGGGGACAAGGGCAGGAGTTTGGGTGGGGAAATGAGCATTCTGTTTTGGACATCTTACTATTCTAATACCTGCCCCCTTCCCCTTGTTCCAGATCAGGAAACCAGCTTCCACTAGATGCCCAAGATTTGGTTGCCAGGAGATGGCTCCAGGACCGGCACCCAGGTCAGTTGATTCCAGAGCCAGGGTTTGTGCTCTCTACTCAAAGCCTTGAGGAAGAGAAGCATGGCTGCCCTGGGTGTTCATCAGAGCTTGTCCACTGCCTTTGTCCTCTCCTAGCACAGTGGCCTCCTTTGTGCCACCTAAATACCTGTCACCCAGTGTCCGCTGTTTCTGTGTGCTTTAGAGGCTGATACTCTTGGCATAAACCACAGAAGTGGAAAATCATTTAACTTTAGGCATTAGTTGTGACTCAGTGACAAATTGTCATTAAAGGACACGTTAATTAGTTTTTTTCCTGTTATGATTCATTAATAAATGTCTTCCAGACACTTAGGTAGAAAACTACAAAAAGACAAATCTAACATGGGCCAAAGTCATCTTTGTCCCTTCTGAGATAAGCCAGTCCTCGATCTTACTGTCAGATATGAAAGCTGATGACCCTGGCCCCAGTGTGGACCTGTTGACCAGCCTGCATGCTCTGACCACCCTTTATCTGTGCGTGCTTAGTGGGGGCCACCCCACCATCCCCCTCCCCTGACCTCTGGGGTCTTTCTCTTTTCCACTCTCATTCTGCATCCCAGGCACTGGTGCAGGAAGCGTGGGTGACCCATTCAGGCCCTGGGGGTATGTGGGAGGGTATACAAGTGAGGGCTTTGAGGGCTTTTCTGACACAGTCTCTCAAAAAACAACTTGCTTTTAGGACGTGCAGCCTTTACAGTTTAAAATTTTTTTGTTCCCAATGGAAAAGGAAACAATTTTCAAGTCATCTCGTTCATGTTAAGCAGGCATTTGTTTATACTACCAGTCAAGCTTACAAATTTCAATGAAATGTATTTTCCCAGGATGTTGGGCTATAAAATTAAAAAATCCTAAAAATACTCAAAGCATGTAAGAAACAGGTGCAAACAAACCCCACTGGAGGCAGTGGGCTTATTCAGCCTGTGGCACTGCCTCAGTCCCAGGGTGGGCCTGTCTTCGCGCTTGCTGGCTCCTGGCGCCAGCAGGCCAGAGTTCACGGCCCCTCTGAGCTCCCCACCGCAATGCTGAGTCCCTCCTCCTCAGCCTCCCCTCTCTTCCCTTCCCCGTTTTGATAAGTTTGCAAGCAGATTACAAACTGTCATCTCAACATCTTTACCTTCCACAATGACATCTCACTAGAGATCCTAGCAGGTGGCAAATTGGTCTGATTTATGATTATTTGCATTTTTAATTTGTGCTATTTTAGGCCCACAGAGTTTTTTATGGGTGTTAAAATGGCAACACAAACATCAATACATAATTCATTATGTATTTTTCATAATACATGTGGTTAGCAACTCATTGACAGAGAACATTCATCAGCACTTCGAGCAAGATGAAGGTGCAGCTCTGGCTTCCTTGCTCCTCCCCTTCCGCTCCGTGCTCTGCACGAATCAACTGCTCCTGCCTGAGCACAGTCAGCAGCCTGCATGCTGGTATTTTGTTAACAGGAATGTTTTCTCATTTGCAGCTTTGTCATTTTTCAGAGTGACCAGATCTTAACTAAGGTAAAGGGTTTGTTGGACTTCCACAGTTCCCTGACTCGGGAACATGGTACTTTGCAATTTAAGCAAAAGATGAGAGAGCAAGAGGGATACCTCCAATCTCCATCCTGCTCTGTTTTTTCTCTCAAAGCCCCGAACCATACTCTACAATATTCTCCTGTCCTTTCCTTCCCCATCCCCTCCCAGCCCTGCTAGGCATGGCTGTTGGCATAACTCTAAATCGGAAGAAAGCTATAATACCTAGGATCCTTTGAAACAACAGCTACATGGATAAACAACACACAGAGGCAGAATGCTGGGGATTTGACTGGGGAGACACTGGCAGAATGAAGGGGACCCTGAGCGATCTTATCAGAAAGATGACCGGCTAAAAAAAATACTAATCAGGCTCTTTCAAGAGAAATGTACACACCTTATTACATTCCTGGTGACAGAAGCTGTAACTCAGCTGAGATAAGACAAATTCCTCATTTTTTACCATGCCACTCCCGGTGCCACGACACGGAGAGAGCCTGTTCCCTCAATGAAACACCTCTGAATAGTCAATCCCCTTCTCAGTCTCCTACTGCAGAGAGAGACCAGTCAGCCAAACTCTCATCTGTGGGCGGGGCTCCCAGACCGCACCTGGTAGGTAGTGTGGGCAAGATCAAGAAGACACACTCTGCCTTCAGGAGTTTAGGGACACTGCACCATACAGTGCAGCAAACGACTGGTCCTTAGCTATTTAATGTGGGTGGTTTCATCCCTTCAACCACCTTGTAACCTTTAGAGCTTCCCCATTTCACGACGTCCATCAAATACCTCTATTAAAGCTGTACACACAGGAAGAGTTTAACCCATAAATAAAAGTAATCACTTGCTTCATCCGTTGAAATGATTATCCTTTTAGGATTTTCTTCATTTCCTTCATTAAGTATTTACCAATACTTATTAGATTCCTGGGCAGAATTCAAGATACTAGGAAGTCCTCAGTGGACAAGTCGAGCGTTAACAGTTTTCTAAACCCAGGAAGATTAGAAAATCCTTGAACAGAGCTGTATAATTTCCACACAAAAAATAATGGCTTTCTAGCTGGCCTCTGACTCCTGCCACAATTTACTGGAGACCTTGACATTAGCTGTACATCTTGCTAATGACTAGACGCTATTCTGGTGGTAATTTAAACAGACTCTAAAAACAATAGCCTCAGCGACTGAATCCAGGTTTTCATGCATAATGTGCATCAGGAAGAGTCACTCCCAGAATGAGTGTCTTAGAGGATCTGGAGGATGACACATGACATCTGCATCGAGAACCTGATAGCTTTGTGATGCAGTGGATGACACTGCGTCATCTCTATGGTACATGGCTATAGTCAGTAGTGTGTAGTTCCTTTAAAGCAGACCAGACCCCTAAAGCGTGCATTTCAGAACACAGACATTTATTCTTCTATTTACCATTTGACTCCCCTCCTGCTAAGGTGCTCTGTTCTCTGAGAAGCTTTATAATGTCAGGAATGCACATGGAAGCATAGCTGGGTAAGTAATAAAGTTCTGAAGGAACCCTTATGTTAATTTATAATGCATCCTTTGTTGACAATCTGACAGACATTAATTCAAACAAAGGTAACTAGGGGGATGTTATAATGGCCAGCGAATGCGTATTTATGTGAACTCTTATCTGCTCAAATCATTGCATTGTAGAAAGGGTTTGTCATCATGTTAGTGCTGTTCTTAATTGTCCATAATTTTCATAATTTACTTTTTAAATCAAAATGTCATAGTAAACACTTTTAGCAATTTTCAGTTTTAGATATATATACTAAAATATGCCAGGCTTTGGGTTTTGGTTAAAGGAAACAAGTGGCCTAGGTGTAATTGCAAATGTTAGCCTAGCATCATTTTATCCCAGGCTGGCATATGGGTACCGACCCACAGCAAGGGACCACATCTCTCAGGGAGCTTTCAAAGAAGGAAACGGAATTGGGCTGGGCGTTGCTGAGCAGGAGGAACTGGCATGCTCCCAGATTTCAGATAAGCAGAGAATTGTGCCATTATCCAGATAATCTGATTCAAAAAACATTTTTTTTCCTTGAATTGTTTTTTCTCGGCCAGAAATATCTAAATTAACTGCCTTACCCATTTTTTCCCCTCATGACCTATATGCAGATTCAATCTAAAGCCCAGATTACAGCAAAATTCCACCAAGTTTCCTTGGGACATCTCCAGCCTTATTGCTGGTAGGTGGAGTTTACTGGCTAGAAACGGACGCAGGCAATAGCTACACGTCTTGGGAGCTTCTTTGGGTAATCTCTACATCTGCTCCCACCAGCTTCTCCAGATGAGGCTATGAACAAGGCAGGATTTAGGGAAGTGTCTCCAATCCAGTAGATGGGCCCAAGATAGGGGCACAGACAGAACAAAATTAGTTAATAGTATCCTTTTTCTATTCACAGTTTTTGGTGACCTGTGGCTTCCTGTAGGCCTGTCTTTTCTGTCCCTGGCCGTTGGGTGATCCCATTCCTATAGAGAGGCTTCCGTGGCTGCATGCACGCACAGCTAAACTGTCCCCCTCTTTTGTTGCGGTGCCTCACGCTCTAAACCCTCTAACCCATCTTACCTACCAGTCAGGGACATTCCCCAAACTCCAGCTCTCATCCTCTTAGTCCCCTGGTCACAAACTTTCCGCGGCTCTCCACTTCCTACGGGAGAGCATCCCAGGCGCTCAGTGTGACATGCAGGGCCCTCTGTTGTCTTCCTCCAGCTCTTCCCTCCAGCATTCCTCCTGTGTGTCTCTACAGGAATCTAGTCACATGGAGCCTCTCAGCAGCCCCCTTGCCCGCTAGGGGCCATACTAGACCTCACCTTCACCTGCTGCCTCTGAATGCCCACCTCTCCTCTCACTGATCCAGTTCCTCCTGCTCAGCAACGCCCAGCCCAATTCCGTTTCCTTCTTTGAAAGCTCCCTGAGTGATGTGGTCCCTTGCTGTGGGTCGGTACCCATCCTCAGCCACCTACTTGTGTCCTGTACAGGGGCAGCTCTTGCACTGATGTCTTATTTGGACAATGAACTTTTCTCCTGCAGATGACATCTCTTCCCAGCTCTGCTGTGTCAGCCCTGCCTGTGACCCCTCTTTAATATGCTCCGTAGCATGATAGGCTCTGATTGAAAGGCAGGATGAGAAATTACAAGCCTAGTTGTAGTTTCTACTCTTCCAGCCACACCTTCTGCATTGGAATATTCCTTTATCATTCAGATAAAGACACATGAGACTCTGAGAAGCCCAGTGCATGAAAAAGGCCTCTGACTTGCAATTTCCCATAATGGCTAAGAGCTGGTCCTGATGTCCTAGTGCCTAGGTTAGTATGATGGCTTTGCTACTGCTGGCTGTATGGTATCTCTCTACTTCTGTGTCCTCCTGTACAATGAGGATAATGATGGTATCCATATCAGTGGTTGTTGAGGGGATAAACAACATCATACTAAGGTAGGTCGTGTTCAGCACATAGTAAGTACTCACTGAGTGTTTGCTTTTAATTATTATTGAACACTGTCAAAAGGATTAGGTCCCAGTGTTCTCTTTCAGAGGGGATTCAGTTGACCTGAAAAACACAGGCCCACTGTTGAATAATGGACTTTGGAGGTGGGTCTCCATCCCCTGGGCTAACCTGGTAGGTCCAGGTGTTATCAGGGTGGCCGAATTACAGGGCTTTGCCCCATGCCCATTTACCTGGGTGAAAAGCCCAACTCTACAGACAGTTTGTTTTCATTTTCATGTACCTTCTCCTCAGCCCATTTGACGGGACAATAGCAGTTGCTTGCTAAATTGAGAGAGGCTACAACCAAGGCTTTAGCATTAAATATGAGACTGAATCTAGGACCAACACAGTCCAGGATGGGATAGAGACGGGAACCAGACAGATCAAAGCCATGCAGGTGAGACAACAAGACCAAGATCTGCACTAGGAAGCACTGCAGGATTTCTAGACCCCCACGAGCTCCCGGGGTGGAGAGCTGGAGAGCTGAGGCATCTCCACCAGAAGCGCAGTGTAATCCTGCCTGCGTGCGTCTGGCCTTATACCGCATGGAATTGTGGGAGTCATCTCCACCACGTTGATGTGGTTTCAAACGTTCCACCTAATGTGTGACTTTTCTTTTTCAGACCCACATCTGACACAGGTTGAGGAAGGGCCCTTCCTCTCCGTGAGCCCAAAAGACAAGAACCCGAGGCCTTCACCCTGGGTCACACCGGAAGACAACCTGTTTGGCTACTGGACACACCTGGAAGAGCCCACTGCGCAAGCTGCCTGCAGGGTGGTGAGTGGTGAATTACCTTGAATTCAGTCTCAATGTTGGCTAGTCTGGCTAACTCATTGCTTAGCTCCAGCGCGGTGAGGACAGGGTCTTCGCTGGACAGGGACAAGTAGGCAGCACTTGCCAGGCCCTTGTAGGCGTTCATGCGGGAGCGGGAGTGGCTGAAGGAGTCCTTCCGCTGCTTCTCAGTGCACTCGCTGCACTTGCAGAAGTAGTCGTGGGGCCGCTCGATGCGGGCGCCCTTGAGCAGGAGGATGTGCACGATCTCGTACTCCTGGCAGTGGGCTGCCAGGATGATGGGCGTGATGTCGTGGGAGAAGCGCGTGCCGTCCTCGTCGTAGGCGTAGAAGTCGTCGTCGCGGAGCTCCTGCTCCAGCGGGCTGAGCGTCAGGCGCTGGCCCCGCGCGAAGGCCGGGTGGTTGAGGATGGCCTCGACGATGCGCACGTAGCCCTTGCTGATGGCCAGCAGCAGTGCGTCCCCCACCCGTGCCAGGTTCTCCTTCTTGAGCAGCAGCTCTGTGACCTCCAGGTGCTCGTTGCCTACGGCCAGCTGCAGCGCGTTCTGCCCCATGTAGTCCACGCAGTTGAAGTTGAGGGTCTTGGACTCCTCCAGCATTTTCCTGACCACCGGGATGTTACCATACTCAGCCGAGTCCAGGAAGCGCTCCTCCTCGGGTGTCAGGCTGGTGCCCTTCTCGTTGAACATGTAGGCAGGGCCCCGGATGGCCTGGCGGCGGCCCTTCTCCCTCAGCGTCGTGTGCCGGCGCTGCATGTTTTTGAAGGCGCTGCTCCCCAGCCTGTGGGGCGACAAGGCAAAGGTGCTCGATTACTCTCCTACAGGGGTTCCCCTGGGGCAGAGCAGAGCAAGCAAACATTGTTCAGATAAAGAAGAATGTCATGATTGGAATCTTAGGAGAAATTATGAAATCTTATTAGAAGTCATTGTCTGATCAGTGAGGTTAAGACAGATTGGATAACCTGAACTATTCTTAGTCACACGGAAGTACTAATCAGCCAGCATCGACACCACCTGGGGGAAGGAGGGAGGCAGAGCTGAAATGGGGTTTAGGTGGAGTGTCATGGAGATGGGGGTGGTGGGGGTGGGGTACTGATGTGGCGGCTGACAGGCCAACGTCTGCCGGTTTTATTTCCATTTGTGCAAAGTCGAGCACGTCACTTCACTTCTCTGACTCTCAGTACAGTGCTTCTCTGCACTTCTGCCTGCACAGTGTGATTGATTTTTGTGTGCCATGGGGTCCACGGGAGCATCAAATGAGGTGGCATGCATTAGAAAGTACTGGTCAATGTCAGTTTATTCCACCTCCTCCTGCCTGTCGGTAAGCCGAGCCCTCCAAGGGCTGTGCTGTGGACATGGCCACCGTGGACACTTTGGTTCAGTCGTGCTGTTCCCAGTGACAAAATCATAGCAACGTGTGAGCCAGCCACACCCACTGTCTCTGCATTCAGTGCTGTCCTGTGTGGAGACTGTGCTTGCTTTCCGGTCCCCATGAAGCCTGAGCTCATTCTGAAGGGCAGGGGGCAGTTGGTGGCAGGGAGAATCCTTCCTCTTACTCAGGGCCACACAACAGCCCTCCTGAAAAGACTTAGCCGCGACTTCTTCGGCTCGAACCTGGGTTTGTACGTGCATGGAGGACAGGTCAAGGTATACGCTAGGTTCACTTCTAAGGTGTTCTTTCCCATTCTGGCACAGCGCAGAGGTTATACTAATACTGATAATAATAGCAGTTGACAGCTATTAAGCACCTATTATATACCAGCAGCTATATTAAGATGTTAATAGGCCTCACATGTATTGCTTGTGTAATTCTTGCATCAACCTGTGAGGTAGATAGTATCATTGTCTCTGTCTCAGATGAAGAGCTGAGACAGGTGGGGCTGAGAGACAGGCTTGGAGGTCAGAAGTTCTGGAGTCAGCATCCCGGCTCCGCTTTTGCCAGCCTGGTGACTTTGGATGAATTATGTAATGTTTAGTTTGCCAACGTTTTACAGTGGCAGACTAGAGAGAATAACAGTTACAGTATACTTGGAGCTTGAACTAGATACTTCATCTCCAGCTAGCCTTCAGATCTTGAGCGGGTCCTCAGCTTAAGATACTTTAACTAGGGAGTCTGGACCAGATGTTTCCTAACTGTCTCTGAACTTGGACATTTTAAACTTTTCTGGTTCTCCAGTCGGCCCTCCCTATACTTTCTATTCTCCTTTTCTAGTCTACCCCGACGCATACTACTCAAGTAATGCTAGAATGGCATACGTTTCAAAAAGAGCGTATCTGTTCTAAAGAATATGTGCTTGGGGATTCGTTTTGAACTTTTTCCATGTTCCCGACTATCTTTATTGCTTGTGTCTCTGTGCACTAAGGATACTCCGTATTTCACTGAAGCCATTTGTAAGTAATAAGGTAATCACAGAAAAAGGCTTTTAAATTAATCCTAGTGTTTTGAGATTAAAAAAAAAAGTAGCAGTGTCGCCCAGTCTTGTGATGTTTTAAAATTTGGGGCTTCATATCCTTTTGGTCTTAGCTCCTTTAGGGGCCCTGTCTGGCATGAAGCAAAGGCTGGGAGGTCAGAGTTTGCACTGTCATTCTGTCTGGGCCTAAGTCACCCTTCACGGGAGAACCTGCAAAACTATTCAGTGGAACAGCTTCTTTAGCCACAAAAAATAAAAGGAATAATTATGGGGAACTCCATTAAAAGGCAATCGTGGGTGATAAATTCTAATAGACAGCCCTGTGCTCCTTTAGGAAGAGCATCTGAACCACCATCCACTTTCCTAAAGTGCACTTGGATAGAAGATTGCTAGGGAAAAGATTCTTAGGATTCAAGTTCATGAGCTCCTTCTGAGCCCATTACTCTCAACAATTCCATCATTCCAGGAAGAGAGGCCAAAGTAGACCATATATTGGGAGTTCAAGAGAGGAGGGGCTCACAAATAGGGTGCAGGCATTTATTATTATAGGTTTTTCCAGAGAGGAGGTGCCTGAGTTAAGCATTCACCTCATTTTCATTCCCAAGGGGCCTTGTTTCAGAGGATGTTATGAATTCAGTTTTAAGGTCTGTCAGCTGGATACACAGACTCAAGTGGGAATGGGCCCACAAAAGACTAATAACCCTTCTCATAGAATTACTCAGCCTGTCCTATGATGACGCTTGTACCCCGCTCAGGACCACCTGTCTGGGCTTAGACATCACAACTCTACTCAGAAAAAGGCAATTTCCACTCAAGAGCATCTGAGCAGTATGTCAGAGATGGAATGGCAGCTGTCCTGGGAGGAGCTTGAGCATGATTCCACATTACTTTTCCTTTAGAAGTCTGCTCAAGAGGGAGAATAGGTCAGACTCCAAGGTCAAGGGTATACAACTATTACTCAGCAACAAGCCATGGGGAGATTAATTCAAAGGAAATATAATAACTACTGAACCAAGTCAGAGTAGAGAAATGTTTCACAAGGAACACATAAGTACCCAATCTAAATTCAGAGTCCACATGAATATCATATGTCATAGCTACTACAGCCTGTAAATTTAAAGGATGACAAAGCATTATTTGTTAATTTCTTTCATTAAACAAACAAACATAAAAAGCAAGGTATTAGCACTCTCATTTTTTAGGTAGGGAGTCTGAGGTAGATGACACAAAAAGACAAAATCTTAGGGCAAATAATTTCTGCACAAGAATAGAGCATTGTCTATATCTTGATGTTTCTATAATAATTATGTCTTATCAAAGAAAAAAACATGAATGGCTAGTATTTGTGAGAAGTTAAAATGCCCTCACCAGTTGACATGTTTTTTCAAATGACCTTGAAAGCAGACACTCAGGTGTAGTAAACAAACAAGCCTCTTTTTCCCAGCCTTTGAAACCTCACTTTTGACATACATTTGGATGCTCACAGGACTGTCCATTCTGCTCCTTTCCTAGCAGAATTTGGTGTTGATGGAACCTTGTGGGCCTTCAAGTCGGATATGCAAACAAGCACACAGTGGGACATGCTCCTCACTGAGATTGCTGCCGACTTAAGGGGCTTCACAGCTGACCCTGGGGCTGCACGAGTTGGTCCATATATTGATGGAGGCCTTTTACCCTGATATCCCTCTAATGATGTTTTTTAAAATATTTCCCAGCTTTCTTAAGGTATAACTGATGAATAAAATATAACAGTAAAATATTTAAAGTATGCATTGTGGTGATTTAATATATGTCTACATCATGAAAAGAATCCCACCATCTAGTTAATTAACACATTCATGACCATATATGTACATATATATGAGTGAATATGTATATTTTTGTTTGTGTGTGTGTATATATATATATATATATATATATATATATATATATATATATATATTTGTGTGTGTGTGTGTGTGTGTGTATAGAGAGAGAGAGAGAGAGAGAACATTGAAGTTTCACTCTCTCAGCAAATTTCACTTATGAAACAGTGTCACCAACCATAGTCACCAAGTTTTACGTTAGATCTGCAGACCTTATTCATCTTACAGCTGAAAGTTTGCACCCTTTTACCAGCCTCTTCCTATTTTCCCTGTTTAAACATTTATATGCCTATGACTATATTAGGCCTCCATATACTTGCTATTTAATCTTGACTTTAGTCAGGCTTCAGCCATATGTTCCACATGAATTGGAAAGACTCCACAAAAAATATGTCAAAAAGAGGAAGTCATTTTGTCCACAGTGGCTGGTGGCCAGAACTCACACTCATGAATCAGATGTGTTCCTCTGCTAGACTCTGGGGATTTTGTCACAGTTTTAGGGGCAGTAAGGAGCAAAATGATTCTCCCTAAAGTGTAATTAGCATTTGATTGCCCATACTTTAATATTTTTCTTAAAAATGAACTTCGAATGTAAATGTCTCTTTATTTGCACGTATTATTGAGATAATGAGTGATCAAACTCCTCAAACACCTCAGTGAAGATACAGCGTTGTTTATTTCCCGTAAACGCATGCATCGACGTTTGGTGTCATCGAGGAGGAGGGTCCCAGCGGAGGCACAACTGCTCCGGGAGGAGGGCTGGTGACCAAACCCCCTTTACCCTCAGTCACTGTCTTTACCAGAACGCTCTCACAGATGCGTCCGCCAGTCCGAAGGGAGCCAGACGTCAGTGATCTGTGAATAGTGTGAGTTCTGCACTTTAAGTCCAGCTGCAAACGAGCATGACCATAAGGCCTTTTAGAGACGGGGATTGTTGTTAATTACTGATGAAGAAAAGGTCACTTCATCAAAATGTCCTTTTAGAGATATTTCTTGTCTTTTTTTAAAAAACTGGTACATGCACCATAGGTCCCTGTGAAAATTCTTCAAGTCTGAAACCAGTTCAGTCTGTAACGTTCCACAGGTGAATACAGAAGTAAACAAAACCGAAGAGTCAGGTCAGTCACCCAGGATTCCCCAGCTTGGGTCTGTGCAAGCGTACGTGCTGAGTTTTAGTTCACAGCAGCAGTGGCAAAGTAGGTGATTTGGAATCTTCTCTTAACCCTCAGCTGTCTTACCAGTGGGAAGAGAATCATAAAATCTGTGTTTTATGCGCTTCAAGACCAGAGTGAGGATGAAATAGTGTGTATCAAATGCCTTGACTTCTAGAAAGCCTTATACAAATGTGCGTGACAACAATGATCAAAACCTTAAATATGAATACACTTAAGTAAATGATTGTAACCTGGCTGTACTCTACACTGATACTTTTCAGGCTCATTTTCTAAATGACTGTATAGTAGTGATAGTTAACACATATTACACATTTGCCATTTGCCAGACACTTTGCTGAATGCTTTATATGAATTATTATTTTAAATTCATACAAATGATGGGATAAGCTTGGCTGTCTTCCTCAGTGACCAATCATGACGATTAGCATTTATGACCCACTAAACCACATTGCAGGCCCCATACTGAGTACGTTACATGCATTACCACTTTAAATTGTCATAAATTACATGACGTAGGTGCTGTTGCGGCTCAGCTAAATTAACTGGTTTCCCAAGTCTATACAACTTGGCAGATGCACTATTAGGAATCAAACCTATCTGGTTTTAAAGCCCGTGCTTTTGGCTGGTATACTGCTGCCATCCATTTTCCTCCTGCATTTTTTTGTGTTTCTTTAGATTGTAAAATTTTCCACTAGAGTGCAGGATCCTCCAGGGCAGGGGAATACAACTGGCTTATATGGTATCTGTACCTGGTATCCAGTACCCCTGATGCCTGGTCTATAGTGCATGGTCAAATAACTTAAAAAATCCTTAAATACTTGACTTTGGATTGGTCATTAGAGAATAGCAGTAAAACAGAAGTGTTAATGTTTACGAATGACTTCCTTCTTACAAATATAGGAGTGATATAATCCTTTAATTTCTCTTTCCTATTTGTAACTGGCTGTCAATGCAAAATTAGTTTCCAGTTAGCTCCACTATAAATAATGGCCCATAAGTTGCTAGATGAGACGCCTAATATCAGAGGGTATATTAAATCCCTTGGGTGATTGGGGCAGAAAACTGAGACATTCCCACTTCTGATAATACTCCTAAAATTTTTTATATATTTCCAGACTTATTTCTAAGTATCCAACTTATTTCTAAGTATCATCTTTCTTATTCTTTGGAAGTTGAGATAAGATAGTGCATATAAGTCACAGTGCCTAGTAAGTGCCCTAGTAACATCGGGTAATATTAAGAATACTAGTTTACTACAATTACAATGATTGTAGATCTAAAGCATTCAAGTTGCCATCTAAGCTAGAGACAGTAATTTGCTTGTACACTCATGTATTTTGAATAAAAGAAAAAAGACATCCACCTATTTATGCCATGAATATACAGAAGTTCATATACCTTACCAGTCAGCTCCTATAGGAAACGAGCAGAGTGTTCTGCTTCTCATTACAGTGCATTATATTGAGAGAGACTTTCCAAACAATTCTGCTAATTTGGGTTTTTCCATTGCATCTTAGATTGAAAATATTATCCAGTGTTTGTGGATGTTAATAAATGATTTTATCAGCAATTTATTTTTCACCAGATTATAATTTCTCTGAACATTTACTGAAGAGGTTACTCTCAGTATTTTCAGAATACCTTATGTATTAGCCATCCAAGTGTACCTAGTGCATTGCATGTGCTTCTTTCATTTCTTCTTTCTTTGTTAATCCTTATAGGTCTATTTGGAACTGGATGTTTATCTCTCATTGTGTGTAGCTCCAGCTAGAGCTGAAGCAAGTTCTAATAGTTACATTTGGTTCCCCCAGGAGTTGTCTGGTAATAAAATAGATATGTGTGACCTTTTGATTGCTTCATTGACGTCTGTTACAGAAGAGTCTGAAATGAACATCTACTAACCAAAAAAGTAAGAGAGACTCTTAAAGGACAATACTGGAAAAAGTAACCTGCGGAATATTTATCTGGGGAGAAATGTTGATTGCTTTTCCTAAGCAAGAGATCCTGGCAGCTCTCCTGCAGGGTACCACATGCATCTGCAATTAGTCTCAATGATGCTCCACATAGTTCTGATTTTTTCTGGGTTAATTGCTGCCTCAAGGAGTTAGCTAGTCTATATGGCCCTAAGCTCAGGAGCAAGTGTTTTTGGAAATAAATTTTTATGAAATTATAATTGTGACATAGAACCTTTGCAAGTTGTTAAATAATTGAACAATGCCCTTGTATAAAATATCTTATTAGAGATTGAGTTTGAATCATATGTATAATGGATTTTCTGGATTTAATGTCAATTCATTCATAAATATGATGTGTGCTCAGAGTTCCAAAGATAGGACCCACCAGCAGGTGGCATTCTGAGGCAAAAATTCATGGAGTGCCACCAGACAGGGTCAATCATTATTGCCTCTTTAAAATCTACCCTGAATCTCTCAAGCCTTTACATTACAATTAATGGCAGGAGCATCTTGGTTATGTCCATGAAATCATACTGAAGTGAATTTACAAATTCAAACTTGAAGAGGGAGATTCTGCATTCCAGAGTTTGAGAGCTTGTGCCAAAAACCCTACCCAGATTTGATCTTTCATTAAGAGCATATTCATTATATTGAAATGGATGTCTAAAGGACATATTGACAACAAAGAAAAGGAAAGAAAAGGAACAATCTGTTTCTTCTCACCTGCTATTTAATGGTGCCTACTTATTAGAATGTAGCCTTCTTCCTTATCCTGCCCTCAAATTTATATTAAGATAAATGCAACCACAAAATAAAAAAAATCAAATTAAGAAGCTGCCTGTAGTGAAGCAGGAGAAGAGACAACGCAATACTCTCTTCTCCATTTAACTACACTCCAACACAAAAGAACGGGGCTACCAAGATGAGTTGTCTAGTTCTAAATGGCTTTGTAAACTTAGACTTTCAATGAGAAGTAAGAGATTCCTTTACCAGCCCAACAAATAAGAAAGATTTCAGATTCAGATTTACATCTAAAATCTAAGCAATACACAAGAGGGAGAGGGCTAATAAATAAAAGTTTAATTCCACATTTCAGTGAGAAACAACCTCTGCTGGAAAAACCAGTATGAGAGAATCATCAAAGCTGCTTACATTGAGGGCGAAATCGGCAGGCTTGTCCCTCCTCTAGATGACCGGAATCCGGCGTTGAGTCGCGGGGATGTGACTCCCCATGGGCGGTAGCCGAGGAGGTGCTGCTCTCCGTGGTGCTGAAGTATTGAGCCGGTCCAGTGAGCGGAGTTAGGCGAATGTGAAAGCGCGCTTTTCTGTCCTTTGTGCTGTAGCCATAAAAACTCGCCTTCTGAAGCAGACCCGCCTTGCTGCCTTACTGTTCCCCCCACCCCCCCGAATCTGGGGGAAATTTCCCAGGGAACGTGACAGAGAAGGATCCGTGTGTGAGAATGGCATGCAGTGTGGTGATGGGTTGGTATAGTCCCCACCCCTTCTCCCAGACAGTAGCTTTCTAAGGGAGATAGCAACTCTGCCTAGCTCCTCGGGATTTCTGCCTGCCCCTCTCTCACCCCAGAACAGTGCATATAATACACACACATGCATGCACATCAGTTATATAAGGCAGCAGGTTCTGGCACCTCAGGCAGAGTATTTATCTTTTCAAATAAATGACAAATGAGGAGTGAACAGAATTTTTACCTGTTGTGTCTGTGTGTAAATTTACAGAGGGAGGAAGTTAAAAAATCTAAAACCAGAGGAACCTGAAGAATGACAACAGTAGTTCCCTTTAATAAGCTTTAAGGTCACATCCTACCTTGTCTTCTGTGAGTGATGCTTCTTCTAACTTTACCTTTTGTTGCATATCGTTTTGCATTGTCTAGGATCAGGAAGAGGTCAGTGGTGTAACTCAAGGCTGATGTTAGTAAGAAGACCTGAACAGGATTAATTTTCTTCTGTAACTTCCCATTTTTTGAAAGGAAATTCCTAATATAAACTCCCGTTCCCCCACAGTCTTCACTCTCACCAACTGCTATGTCAATGAATGGTCTACTATTCTTAAACACTAAGGCATTGTGATGGCCTCATTGGAGAGAAGCCTCCTTAATTGAAGTACAACGTGGGGCAAAAGTAGGTCTTCCAGTTGTATGTGAAACCCAGTTTATTTGTGTCTTATTACTTAATTATTGTATTATTCCATGAACAACTGTAAACCTACTTTTGCCCTACCCCGTATTGCCTGGATGAGAGAAATCAGGATTGCTCCCAGGATCTGCCTGGGTCACTGAACAACAAATCACAGTGCTTATTCTTTGAAGTCAACTCACGGATTAACAAGTGACAGTCTAGAAAGGCTGTCTCTGTATGCAAATGCAAAATTTAGGATTAAAAAGTTGGCTTATAATGTATATTGCACAACACCATTGTAGATTTATATGCAAGTCAGATCGCATGGTTCATTAATATGCTACTAACATTTTCTCTGGAAACAGTCTGGTGTGTAGGGGAAGACCCTGGAATTTTGGTCTGCTTAACCGTGTAACCTTTGGCATACTACTTAACCTCATTGAATCTCATTATTCTGTGTAAATATATGGTGGGTAGTAATGCCTTTTTCCAAATTTGTGGTTATAATTAATTGAAATAACATGTACAAAGCACCCAGAAGCATTTAAGAGATGCATAATAAATTTCAGTGTTCTTCCTCCCACCCTTGCTCAAGAGAGATTAAAGTAATGCTCTAGTTAAAACTCTTTAGGAAGCTTGACAGCAAACTAGTTTTATTTCTCTAAACCTCTACACAAGCTTTTCAATGTTAATAATTGTGCTTTTTTTAAAAAAAGATTTTATTTATTTACTTTTTAGAGATAGTGGAAGACAGGGAGAGAGGGAGAGAAACACTGATTGTCTCTTGCACGCCCCCAACTGGGGATCTGGCCAGCAACCCAGGCATGTGCTCTGATTGGGATTTGAACCAGTGACCTTTCTCTTCACAGGCTAGCTCTCAATCCATTGAGCCACACCAGCCAGGGCTAATGATTGTGCTTTATTGGATAAAATGCTTTTTCAGAAAGAAACTTTCTTAAAATTAGTGCTTTTTCTTAAAAATTTTTCACAGTCTTGAAGGACAAGGGAATTTAAAAGAATTAGAATCAGCAACAAATACATTTAACTTAATTGAAAAATGTTAATTAAGAGCTATTTAGTATTACATTGAAGTGTAGAACAAAGTATGTGAATTCAACAAAAGTGTCTTACACAACCACAGAGTTAGAAGAGTAGCTGTGACACTGATAATATCCTTTCGATTAGGATTCTTAGCCTCATGACTAGTGAAATAGTATAGAAAAGAAGCTCTTAATTATAAAATGCTTTCTTAAAAATACTGTGTTGTAGCTTTTAGTTGATAACAATGGAAATAAAGTCTTATTATATTCTGTTTTTAGTAGTAACCAAGAGAATATTTTCATGAAATTCTGACATGAACTATGTTCTTATTTCCTCTCTTGATGAGCTCATTAAAAAAAAAATCTTAACTTTTAAAAAGTGTGTCAGTGATGGTACAGTTAAATATATGGAGGAAGTGGGCATATTGCTTTATAGGTATATCAACTGTGAAGACAGGTCTGACTCAGGCCAGTCAGTTCTTGAGCAGTGGTGGGATAAGATGACGTTTAGTGAAGGTTCCAATGTTCAGTGTCTACAGTGTTAGAGAACTGTATCATTTCTAGAGGGTGTCATACACATTGTTTGGGTAAACATGCTTATAGTCTGAAATATGTTATACACATAAAAATATCTTTAATATGTAAGGCATAGAAGTAATTAAGTCTTTACTATCAATACTTAAAGTTCAGAAGACCATTAGCTCTTGGACTAGAAGATATCTGAAGTTCATGTGTAAGGTCTTGAGCTTTGTCACCTCCTAGGCTCACAGTAGAGTGCATACCACTTCTAGTCAAACTTCTTGTGATTTAATTCCAAATGTTCCATTCTCCAAGTGTGTCCCTCACCTGTAAAATGAAGTAATAATAGTCCCTCACTGGTAGAGTTACAGTGAGGATAAAATGAGACAACTCACATAAAGTGTTTGCAGCAGTGCCTGGCACGTAGCGAGGCTCAGCATATGTCAGTTTTCATTATTGCTTAACAGCTTACTCTGTAACTGAACAGCGAGCATGCTAGTGAGCTGTGGTTCTTAGACTGTGGGCTCTATCACCACCCAACCAGCCTGTTAAAAATATAAAAATACATATTTCTGGTACTCCCTCCCCAGAGAATTTGCATCCCCCTCAAAAACTTCTGGTGATTCTGAAGCAGGTGATTCATAAATCACACTTTAAGGGACACACTGCTCTTGTCTATTGGAAGACCGTTGTTTTAGAAACTGCAGCTATGAACTGGACAGGCCTGGCTATTTCTCCTAAATAGAAACAGCAATATACTAAGCAGGCTTCTTCCATTTTTGATTTAAGAAAGTGATGCAAATCTATTCCATAGGAAAAAATACCGCTTGAAATGTCCAGAATCTCTGCTGTGTTAAGCTCATATTCAAAAAGAGTAGAGAATCATCTCATTTTGGTTAATGGCATTATTGCTTCTCCAGACTGAGCCCGAGATCTGGTAAAAATCCTGTACTCCAGACAATTCTCAAGTCATGAAAAATTGTGTCTTTAGTCACAATCAGGTGGGGAGTGACTAGAAATGGCACTGTGTTTCAAAGTGACAATAAGAATACTAATTTAATCCTATTCTTTTCTTGGATAGCTTGTATGCAGTGACTGAGTAAGGTGGGAATGTACAGACCATTTTAGGGACACTCTTATGAGTGTCCCTAAACTTGTTCCAGAGCTCACTTGTTCCAGAGCTCACTGCCATATCCCTCATAGTTTGATTTCTGCCTCTTTCCAATTCTACTTCATCTGTTTTTTTTTTTTCATAAATGTTGGTCCCTAATAAGTACCTTTCACATCAAACCCCCTCTCAGAATCTGCTTCCAGGGAAGGTGGATTACCACCATCCAGCTGGCAGTGAGGACTTCGTCACTGGTTGTAGGTGGAACGCAAACAGCTCCTGAACCAAGGTGATGGTCCAATTCCTAAATGTTTACTTGTGCAGAATTGGGGAGTTTTACTGATGGAAGAGAATGCTTTATTAGATTAGGTATGTCATACATTTTAAGTTAAGGAGAAATAATAATGATAAGCACAATGGTATTGGATGGCTATTGTTAAATGTCACTGATGCCCAACAGAAAGATAAAGAGTACCTGAGGGTATGTAATAGGCAATTGAAATCCAGTAGTAAAAACCAGAGGTCCTCTTGGTTTGTATACAAAGAAGCTCTTACTAACTCCAGGGGGTGGGTAAAGAAAGTTGAGGTCAAAGTCTAGGAATATTAATAATAATTTCAGAGATGACTAAATAGGTCAACCAAAATAGGTTTGGCATGCCAAGTTCAGCACCTTGATTGGGAAAGTCTAGGACTCTGATAGGATGAGGATATCTTCATGGATGTCTGTGAAGATTTTGACTGCCGATACACCCCTTAACTCTCTGAACCTACAGGCAAGGCTCACTCATGACGCCATCTTGCGCTGGAAGGCATTATATGGCCTCTTACCCATGAGGTACCATATGCCTTCCGCAGGACCCAAACCATCTTCCCTACTGCCCTCAAGACCCATAACTGGGGTTAAGTTGCTCCAGGATCTGAGTTGGCATTAATATCCATAGACCCAAGGTCTCATCATGGGCCCCTTGTTAGAGAGGTGGTATATAATGATGTGTGTGTGTGTGTGTGTGTGTGTGTGTGTGTGTGTGTGTAAATATAATAAATGGAGTTTTGGCCAAGGTGGAGCTTTCAGGAGGTCCACTGATTCCATGAACCCACCTGATGACCATTTCCCTGGTCCCAGGATGTTAAATGAGTTGGGCATACTTGGCAGCTGATGCAATCTCTACATTGGATCCTAGTCATGTAGGATAAGAACTATCACAGCAAGGAAAACCAAGTGGGAGTTTCACGAAACTATCCACCACACCCCACACAGACAAGATGGTAAAGTAAAAAGCAATATGGCACCCTGGAGAAGGAAAATTAGTGGGGATTAATGGCACCCCTCAGGATTTAAAGGATGCAGAGATGGTAGTCCCCAAGGTACTTCCATTTAACTGGTCAGTCTAGCACCTGGAGGACTCAGCAATCCCAGGGTGCGAACTGTAGAGCAGTGCGAGCTCAAGCAGCCGGTCGCCCCAATTATAGCCACTCTGCTAGGTGTGTCTTTTTCAGGGTACATTGACAGGCCTAAGGTGTGTTGCCCTTGTTTTGGAAAATATTTTATTTTCTCTCCTAAAGCATAGAAAGAGGACCAGATATCAATCATATCGAATAGGCAGCAGTATATATTTAAAGTTTTGCTCAGAGACTCATGTTAGCCATCCTACTGTTTGTCATGATACAGAACAAAGAGATCCAGGCTGCCTGCATATACTGCAGAACCTCACATTTATTTATTACACTGATGACGTTATGTTGACCAGGCCGGATGAGCAGGAGGTGGTCAGTGTGCTGGGGTTCCTGGTAAGACATAGGCAGTGCAGAAGGCAGAAGGTGAAAGCAATAAAGATTTATGGGTTTTCTGCATCTATCGCATTTGTAGGTGTCCAGGAATCAGGACCATGCTGGGGCATCTTCTCAAAAGTATGAGATAAATTATTGTGTCTTGCGGTCTCCTTCCCACAGAAGGAAGCACCGTGCCTGGTGGGCTTCTCTGGGCTCTGGAGGCCGCAACTTCTGCCCCTGAGGGTTCTGCTCCAGCCTGTAGGCCAGGAAGCATGAGAAGTTGCCGTTTTTAAGTGGAGCCCAGAGCAGGGAAAGGCACTCCAGCAGGGCCAGGCTTTCGTGTGAGCAGTCCCACTTTTGGCCCGTGCAGTCTGGCAGATGTGAAGGTGCTAGAGTTTATCACTCTGGGAAAAGCTATCACGTGTGGTTTCTGCTAAAATCCCAGTGAGAGAAGTAAAACATTGGCCTTTGAGATTCTGGAGCGTGGCCTTGCCATTTATAGTGGAAATTTATATACCTTTTGCAAAACAGGTTCTGGCGTGCTACTGGGCCCTGGAAAAGATGGACCACTCAGCCAGGAGAAATTAAGTGACTCTGTCCAGGACTGTTCATCATGAGCTGGGTTCTACCAAATCTCTACATCATAGACCAGATGGGCCCAGGAACAGTTCGTCCTGAAACAGAAGTGGTATATCAAGGACTGAGTAGTAGTAGGGCCAGAGAGCACAGGGGAGCTGCATGGGCACAAGCAGGTAGCTCAGGTCTTCTGATGGCACCCACCACCGTGGCACCAGTGTTCCTTCCTCAGCTCATAGCTGTGGATGTATGGAGAGGTCACTATACCAGGGGAGGGAGGAGGGAAAGCCTGAGTGCGGTATACAGATGAGATGGCCTTGAAAGATACAGGAAATCTTCCCAGTGATAAGAGGATTGGTGGACTTGGTTATCCTTTTTACACAGGAAGAGAACTAACCTGAAGTTAAATATGTACAAATTCGTGGGTGGTGATGGTCAGGGCCTTGGAAAGATAAAGAATGGAAGTTAGGTGACAAGAAAGTCTGGATCGGAGGCATTTAGATGGACATAGGGGAGTGGATATGAATTGTGAAGATCTTTGTACCACATCTCAATGTCCGTCAGATAGCATCTACATGGACGTGTTATTAAACTACCAAGTACACAAAGTGACATATCCAGCTGACAGTAGCTAGCCTTTGTTATCAGCCTCCTCAGTGCTGGCACAATGGGCATATAAATGATGATAGCAAAGAGAAAGGATTTGTACACCCCGGTAGTCTCAAATTCCAGTTACTAAGGCTTGTCTACTGGGGTTCTTGCTAAAAATATAGTATGCCAGCAACAGAGAACAACACCAATATAACAATATCGCTCAAGAAGAGAAACTAGCCTCTAGGTGGCAGGTTAACTACATTGGGTTCATTTCATGCTGGAAGGGTTAGTTGTTTATTCTCACATGTCTCACAGAAATGGACATGTATTCTGGGTATAGGTTTGCCCTTTTTTGTCCATATGGTCTTGGCTAGCATGAATGTTGCAGAGTTCATGGAGTATTTGATTTACTGGCATGGGATCCTGAGTAACATTACCTCAGACCAAGGGATCTGCTTTATAGAAAAGGAGGCTCATGAGTGGGTCTATGACCACAAGATTCTCTGGTCATATATTATTTTGTTGCCCTCAGAAACTGCTAGTCTGATAGATCAGTGGAGGCTCAGAGATAATACTCTATAGGGGTGGGGTGCCACCTTCTAGAATGCAGTATATACATTGAATCAGTGACCTTTAGGTTGGAGAATGCATGGACACAGGAACCAAGGGGTAGAAAGAGTAGTGACCCCATTCACCATCCCTCTCAGTGGTTCACTGTGGGTCATTGTGTTTCCTTTCCCCATAATAATTCTGTGTGCTGCTGAGTTAGAGGGCCTGCTTCCCCAAAGGGGTACACTTTCTCAAGGGGACATAGAGGAGTCCATTGAATTGTGAGCTTCAGTTGTCACTTGGATACTTCAACCTCCTTATGTTCAGGGACCAAAAACATAAAGAGGAGTCACTATCCTGGCAGGATGGTGGACTCTGGTCATTTGGAGGATATAGAGCTGCTATTGTGCAGTGGAGGCGGGGAGGAATTTGGGTGGGACTCAGTTGATCCACTTGGGCCTATCTTAGTACTCACTCTCTGGCACAGTCGTGACTGTAAATGGGCTGGTACAATGACTCCAGCCAAAGGGCATGGTGACCACAGGCTCAGGTCCTCAAGACTGAAGGTCTGGGTCACACTAACAAGTAAGAAGCTGGGCCGGCAGAAGTGGTTGTTGATGGTTAATGGAATCTCCAAAGGATAGCAGAAGAAGAAGGTAATGAACATCATTTGGGACTCTGAGACCCACTTCTACCTTAGGCATGGTAGCTCCCTTCTGAGATTCTTTTAAGAAGGGAGACATACCAAATACCTGGAAGAGCTTTTCTTCCATCCTTAGGCAGAAGGGGATCAAAGTAGAAAAAGAGGTGGAAATGCCCTCCAGCTTTCCTCTAAGGGAGAACTTGCTGCCCAGCTCAGAGTGTCATAATCAGCAGGCAATATCCATGTCTCACCTCCTGCAGAACCTGCCTCAGCTCTAGAGACCCACCTTGTTTGAACTTACATCCTTGCTGGGAAGCTGTGTCTGGTGACTAATCTAGGGTGGGGAGGGGGGATATGCCAGTGAGTACAGGACTGTACTTGCTTCAGAGTGCCTTGCCGTTTGGCACAGTTTTTTCCCTGTATTTTCCCTCTGCCCAATTCTACTTCCTTCTGCCCCTCTTCAACAGTGTAGACTACAAACAAACATTTTGCACCCCAGTCCCTGTCCCTGATCTGTTTCTGGAGAACTTAGCCTGCAACAGATGGCTTACAGGGATATGTAGAATAGAAAACAGTTTTACCTCTTCCTTTCCAATTGGCATGCCTTTTATTTCTTTTTCTTGCTTATTTTCTCTGGCTAGGACTTCCAGTATTACATTGAATAAAAGTAATGAGAGTGGGCATCTTTGTCTTGTTCCTGCTCTTAGAGGAAAAGCTTTGTTTTTCACTGTTGACTATGATGCTAGCTGAGGGTTTGTCACATGCGGCCTTTATTATGTAGGGGTACTTTCCTTCTGTACCCATTTTATTGAGAATTTTTATCACAAATTGATGTATGTTGTCAAATGCTTTCTCTACATCTATTGAGGTGATCATATGATTTTTATCTTTTATTTTGCTAATGTGCTGTATCATATCAATTGATTTGCTGATATTGAGTCATCCTTGTTGCATCCCTGGAATGAATCCCACTTTGTGGTATATGGTCCTTTCAATATATTGTTGTATTAAATATGCTAGTATTTTGTTTAGGATTTCTGCATCTACGTTCATCAGAGATATTGGCCTGGCTTTAGTATCAGAATAATGTACATGCACTTGGCCAGCAGGCATATGAAAAGATGCTCAGCATCACTAATTATTAGGGAAATGCAAGTGAAAAACCACAGTGAGACATCATCTCACACCTGTTAGAATCGCTATCATTGAAAAGATAAGCAATAACCAGTGTTGGACGGGATGTGGAGAGAAGGGAACCTTCTTACACTGTACGTGGGATTGAAGTTGGTGCAGCCACAGTGGGAAACTGCATGGAGCCTCCTTAAAAAATCAAGGGTAGAATTACCATATGGTCCAGCAATTCCTCTTCTGGATGTTTGTCCAAAGAGTATGAAAACACTAATTTGAAGAGATACATGTACTTGTGTGTTAATTGCAGCATTATTTACAATAGCCAAGATGTGGAAACAAACTAAGGGTCCATTGATGGCTGAATGAATAAAGAAGGTGCCAGGTAGATATACATGAAATGAAATACATGTATACAATGAAATACTACTCAGCTGTAAAAAAGAGGAAATATTGTCATTCATGGTGTGATCTGAGTGAAATAAAATAAGTCAGATGGAAAAGGACAAAACTATGATTTCACTCATGTGAGATGTAAACTAGAAAAGTAGCAAATGAAGTAAGTAGCAGACCAAACAAGTCATAGATACAGACAGAAAGTGGTGGTTGGTAGTGGGGCAGTGGGGCGAGGGGAGGGTGAGTTGGGTCGAACGCATGGTAAGGGGAGGAGATGGGACTTTGGGTGGTGAGCACACATTACATTGAGTTACAATGTTGTAACCTGAAATTTATTAACCAATGTTATATCAGTAAATGAAAAAGAATAAGGCAATAATAAGGATAGGGACATACATTTTTTTATTTAAACTAACATGCAGATATTTCCCTGAGTCCTATCCACAGGCTACAGACAGGCTCCAAGTTTTCTGGAAGCCAAGCCAAGTAACTGGTGGAAACCATGTAATCAGATGAAGGACAGCAATTCTTCATCCTAGGAGCAGAAAATTTTCTTTCTGAGAAAGAACGCTGTGTAATGAAACAAACAACCTTAACAATTACGGTTTTGCATGGTTAAATAGTGCATCACCAGTCGTTACATTTAACACCAGTGGAATTTCCATCAGTCACAGGTGTGTTGTTACTCACACCCCTGCTCTGGTTCAGTGGGCTCGTCTTAGTCATTGGAGCCCATTATCCAAGCGTGTTTCGTTAAGAAGGTTTGACTGGAGATGGAGTGCAGAGAACCACGATGACTAATGGTGTCCCGCACGCTATTACTTATTTTATCCTTCTGTGCACCAGGATGTTTTTGTTTGGGCTGATTTATTTTCCCTTGTGATTCTCCTTCCCCAAAGTGGCCAGGCTGCACAGTGCAGAGGACGACAAGGCAAGTGGGGGAGGGAGGGATGAGGAGAGGAAGTAAGTGACACCGGAGGGGCCCAGAGAATGGCCCCGGCCCGAGGGGAGAGCGGTTTCTGGAGGACCTGAATTGCGAGTCAGCTGAGGTCTGATTTTGAGCCGTTGGTTTCCTTATAAGAAAGTTATCTTGTTTCATTGGACTAATTCTGAGAATAATACATTTCTTCCAAAAATCAAAGTACTTGTTTTATGGAAACAAACCTGCAAGCCTGTGGTTACATTTAGATTCTGCTAGAGTAGGATGTATAAATAATTAGTGTAACGGAGTTCTTAAGGTATAAAACAGAATGTTAGATTTATTAAAATTCATATTTTTAAAAACACTACTTTAAAATGCAGTGCCTAAAGAAATTATAAAGGGTAAAAAAAAGTTTTGCTTCCTTTGAGTATCTAAACTCCTGTATTCATTACGTATGGCTCACAGATTTTCTTTTTTTAAAAACAGTTTAATTGCTTATTATTTAAATCTTTTTTTATTCAGTTTTCAGTTATTACCTTTTACTCTCTGTTTAAGTCTCTTAGTGCTCCTGATTTCTGCAGGGAGAATTTTATTTTTTTAATGTTCTAGTGCCATCCCTACACCCTTGACTTCACCAGTAGTTCTTTATCTGAAACATACATGATCAAAATCACTCCGATCAGATTATTTTTAGACTTGAACTGATAAGATTGTATTAAATCTGTCTTTAAATTCATATATACCTTTTAAATTTACTTACAGAAATTTGGCCCCTGGAGTGTTAATAAGTTACGTGATATATTCTAAGACTTTATTTGAATGAGAAGATAAAGATTTCTTCTTAGAGTTTTGACTGCGTGCTGAGCTGGCCCTTTGCCCTCAGAACAACCCTTCCTCCTCTCCCGGATTCGTTCTATTTGGCAATGGGGCTAAACTTGGCAGGTTGCATTCTCAGGCTCCTCATTAGCCGGCTTTCATCTGAGTTTGGCTAATGGGAACCACTCGCAGAAGGTTGGAGGACAGGGAGAAAGGAGGTATTTTTACACCTCTCTCCATTCCTAGGCAGCAGGTGCAGCTGCTGGAGGGTTTTTGATCTCTTTGTACAGACAGCCACGATTTCTGCACTTGTGTGGTGGCCCTAAACCTTGGGCTTCAGGAACATGCCCTTCTCTCTTTGATGCTTTAGCCTAAGGCTGATGGTGGTTTCCTGTGGTTGCCAGTCTCTGAGCTGTCCCATTGCCCCATTTTGCTTCTTAGCTCATCCATCACTAATAAAACTAATCCTGTGCCTCTGATTTGGAAAATATGGACTTTTAACAAGTTATAGAAATGATCCCTGAAAATATAGTCTTTGGACTTTTAAAATAAATGGTTGTGGGACAATTAGATTGTCATTTGGAAAAAAAAATTAGTTTTACATCTCATACCAGTTGCTAGAACAAATTCCAGATGGATCAGAGATCTAAGTGTAAAACAATGACCCTTGTAAAAATAGAAGAAAACATGGGTGATTTATTTCTTGATGTGGGTATGAAGAAACTTTCAAACTATAATCTAAAATCTAGAAACAACCAAAGACATGCTAAATAATTTCAACTACGTAAAAATTAAGAAATATATATTTTAAATGGCAAAATATACACACTCAAAGTCAAAAGACCAAAGAAAAACCAGAGACTTGTGGTCAAAGGGCTAAATTCTTTAATAAATGATTCTTAATAATCAAGAAAAACCCCACAAAATATGATATAAATGGACAAAAATCCAAACAATTTATAAAAATAAAATATAAAAATGGCCCTTAAGTACAAGAAAAGGTATTGAGCTTTACTTATAATAAAGTGTAAATTAAAAATTCACTGAGAGGACATTTGTCATTTCTCAGATTGATAGAAAGTTCAAAATCTTGATAACCGATTTGTCAAGGCTGTGGAAATTTGGATACTTTCATACATTCCAGCGGGAATGCAACATAATAACAAGCCCTCGGAAGGGATTTGATGGTATCAAACAAAATTACATATGCATTTACCTTTTGACCCAGAAATTCCACTTCTAGAAATTGGCCCCACAGACATACCTCCACAAACATATAAAAGCGTATGTGCAAGGTTTTCATTCACGAAGAAGTTGTAGTAACAACACATTGCAGTCACTACATGATCACTCAAAGGAGAGTGATTGAATTAAATACAGTGCCGCATACAATGGAGTGCAATGGATCCGACGAGGAAGGATAAGGAAGCTCTCTGTGAATCCTGGATATAATGGAGTGCCTATGATAGGCTACCTATTGTGTAAGAAATAGGGGAAATTGCTTATTCTTGCAAAATGAAACAGGATATATCAACCAGAAATTAGTGAAAATATTTACAGGTTATAGAGGCCTGGTTTGGAGGGTGTAGGGATGAATATGAGAATTCTCTTAGTAGGCCATTTTATATCGTTTTAATTTTTTAAATATTTTAAATGTTTAAAAATATGGCAGAAACACAAAGGCAAACATTAAATTTGAATACAAGCAAGGAAAAATAACCCAACTACATGTCAAATTGATAAAAAATTACACAGAGAAAAAGAATTCTCAAGTAACTTTTGAATGCGGGGCTTTGACTATGCACCCTAAATAAAATACAGAGTCAAAATATTTCTAACAACTCTGTTCTTGGTGGTGGTGTTGGTGGCATAATTCTGAAACTATTTTGTGTGTATAATTAGAGAGCAAATGAAAAAATATGTTTTGGGTAAACGGTGTTTTTCTTTCATAAATGAGGTCAAACAGTATAAGGTTGATTTCAGTGAGAGGTATGAATATTATAGTTCATCATAGTTATAATATGTACATACACACACATATCTGTGCAGATAAACAGATGGGTTGGCCGGTAGATAACTCGGACTCACACGCACACTTCCTGGCTCTGTTTACTGAAGGGCTTTAAGCAAACCCGTGTCAGTGGCAGTGAATGCAGTCGGCCCCTAGGTCTTGATTTCTAAATACCATTCACCACAGAAGTGCTTCTTAGAGGCTATTTCCAGGCCCAGAGCAGGGAGCCTACAAGGTAAGCCTGAACAGTCTTGTGTCAGAAAGCAATTAAGTGAACAAAGACTAATGGATTCGTTAAAAAGAAATATAAAAGCTGGCTTGGGACAAGTCACACATCATAAACAATGATAATTGATAAGTGGAAACTGAATTCATGAGTTCACAGTGATGAGAGAGGAGGGGAAGGAGATATGGAGAAATTTTTTTTTTTAAATAAAAGAATGTTAGATAATAGCCCTGGCTGGTGTGGCTCAGTGGATTGAGTGACAGCCTGGGAACCAAAGGGTCCCAGGTTCAATTCCCATCAGGGTACATGTCAGGTTGCAGACCAGGTCCCCAGTAGGGGGCTCATGAGAGGCAACTGCACATTGATGTTTCTCTTCCTCTTTTTCTCCCTCCCTTCCCCTCTGTCTAAAAAAAAAAAAAAAAAGTTAGATAATAAATGTAGGTGGAATAACACAATTATAGAAAGTCAACATTTTTACTCCAACATAATAATTGATGCAAACTAGGAAGATTAGTGAATACTGAAACCATTGGATGAAAGATTGTTGGGGAACAGGGTATTTATGTGGCCTCAAAGTATCACCCCAAAGACTATTTGCGATAGAAGGAGAAGTGCACTTTTATGAGCACATCGGATGTTCAGCACCTTAACCAAGTAATCAGACCCAGCAGCTCTGAAAGTGGGATAATCTAACATTATCTGCTTCCTGGAGTGATGTCCCCCGTAGGCAGACCGAAGTTAAATGTCTGTCCCTTCCATACTGGGCTTATGACTGTCAAAGCAAAAATTGTACCTGACAAAGTTAAGCAGACAAGAAAGAAGTTATTCAAGGCTACTGCCGTGAGAGAGAGAGAGAGGCCAGACCCAGTCTGAGTTCTGCTGTGCTGTGTTACATGCTACTGAGTTGCTTCTGACTTCGGGAGACTCCTGGCAACTCCGTGAATGAGTGAGGTCCATCTGCAGTGTGCTGTCCTCAACAGCCCTGTTCACTCCTGAGACTCAGATCATGGTTCCTTTAATGGAGCCCATCTGTATCATATTTGCTCCTCCTCTTTCCTGCTGCCTTCTATTTTTCCCAGTGTTGAAGGGCTGGAATGTTTACAGAGCTAGGATGGTGAGTGGTAAGGTCATAGGCCACCTGTGCTTGCTTATTGGCCTTGCCCAAAGGTTTCTTCAGGACAGGAGATAGTTTTACACCTTGCAGCAGGGTGTCCATGGGAATTTAGGCTCCCATCCTCCCACAGAAACTAGAAGATAAGGGTGCTAGTGCCCTTGATATTTACATTTCAACGTGGCGGCTCTCAGGTCCTTGAGAAAGACAATACTCAGTTGTGCAACTGCTGAGAAGCTTTCTCCCCCCACCTCCAAGGTGTACTTGTCCTGTACCTTCAGTGAGAAGCTCTTTAGAGGTTCACATCGCAAAGATGCAGAGAAAGGATTTGCAGTGACGAGTCGTTTTGTCTCCCCTTTTTTAGTAAATGCTCTAAGAAAGGGAGATCTAGCTGAAGTTTAATCACGCTGGGGGAATGTGAAGGCCATTTTGGTCCTAGAAATGAGGGTTTGCAGAGGTTGGACTGGGAGGTGTGGGACTTGTGTGTCTCCCCCCAGCCCACACGCAAATTCCTGACTCCACCCTGAGCCGCTCATGACTAGATAAGTCCTTTTCCTTTTGAAAATGCAGGGGCCCTCTCCTCCCTCTGCTCGTGCGCCTCCTTTTCCCACCGTCGTCTGGCTGCATAGTGATTCTCCTCTCTCCCTTTCTTTCTGAACTTTTAATCTGTCTGTCTCTCTTTCCTTGTTTTGGGGAGTAGGCCAGCTCTGGGCTCCCTTGCAGGTCTAATTTTTTATGGGTCCTTGACTTCCAGTGTCCCCCCAGGAAAAAGTAGGGCTACACCAGTACAATATCAAAGAGTCTGGCTCTTCTCAGGTTTTCGTCAAAGGTGATGACTGAAAAGCTTTTTCCTAACTAATGCCACAGGAGTAGCAGAATGAATTGGTGATGGGCAGGAGATAAGAAATCAGAGACCTGGGTCACATGTTTGCAACTTACTGGGTAGCTTTGAGTAAGCCTGTTAACTTCTCTAAGATTCAGTGTTTATAAAATAAGAGTAACGTAGAACTAACCGTGAGAACTAAGTAAGGTAATGGATGTAAATTTACAGTGTCAAGTATTGAGATCACTGTTTCTTTGGAAAAAACAAAAACAAAACTTAAGGTTTTGCCTACTTAACATCAAGAGCTGCTTTGAGAAGATCTAAGGTGACATTTTTCTCAGGTAGAGCCTCTGATCCCTTCCATCTTGTGCTAGATTTTACCTCAAAAATAGGTGTGGTAGATTAGTGAACACTACACTTCCCAGTGTTCCTTTCCCTGCATAATTCTTAGTCACTTGGGCCACAGGAGGCATTTAGCAGGGTTGGCACAGGCCACAAGGCGCTGCTGCAGCCCATGGCGGGTTGTCACGCACTGTACCGGATCGGTGCTTACCTCCAGCTCCTGTGGCATTTCTGCCTTCAGCTTCTCTTGGGCCAGACACGTGCTTAACTCTGTGACAAAGGGTGCTAGCCTTCCCTCCAGGATACCTCCATTGTCAAAGGGGCTCGGAGGGAGTGACAGTCTGCAGTGGGTACTAGTCTTTGTTATTCACCCTCATAGGTTCCTGTTTTTCTTTGCTTCCCCCATTTTATACCTGTCTTCTCTTCCTGATGGCCTGCCTGCAAGTTCAGGCTCTGGAAGTGGAGCAGGTGGTACGGCTTCACGTAGATGATTTACCCTGCTCCACTAATTGTGTAAGTCAGCTTCCTGTGATTCATCTTGTAATATATTGAATCTCTCATAGTGGTTTTGCTTATTTGACCGAACCTTGTCGAATACAAAGGTATTGAGTTTGATGAGAGAGAGTAGCTGCATAGCTCAAGCTTGGCATCTCTCAGTTCCTGGGATATTCAGTAGAAGATGACCATTTCCTGGGGAGTGAGAAGTAAGGATCTGGGCCTTGACCTTCAAGTGCTCCTGCCTTGTGGAGCACATATAATTTTTTCCTATTTCTAGTTAGCCTAATTCTAGGATGGTGTTTTCACTCCATCAGTGATTACAAGCTATAATGATAGCCTTTCCTGATGTGGTGACAAAATATCACACAACTTTGCAAATGTCACTTTGGTAATTTCTAATACAGGTATTGAATAATTTATACAATCAGTGTGTGCCAAACTGCCAGTTTTCACATTTTAAACATAACACACAAAATAGTAACTTTAAAAAGATGAGATATGCAATATAAATGATAATAAAAGAATGTGAATAGAAATACAAGCATGGGAAGGCAGAAGGACTCTAGGAGGTACAGGTTGTAGAACAGAACCACTGTTGGGGTTTCGATGAGCTCAGAGCTCCCTAATTATGTGCTGCTGGGTGATTACCTGCCTTTCTCTGCCTTAGTTGCCTCATTGGTACTGGGGCCCTGTGGGGCTGTGTAGTAATGAGGTAACAGATGGGCGGTGCTTAGGGGAGTGCATGGCACAGTGTAGGCAGAAGCTTTCATTTGGTTGGACTGGATTCTCCCATATAAAGTAGAAACTGTTAATTTCCCCACTCCATGAGGGCAGGGACCAGGTCTGTCTACACGCCTACCCTTCACTTGATCCATTTACGGTGTACATCGTGGTGTTACACCCAGATCCCCCTTCAGGATCCAGGTACTTATTCCTACCCCTGCTGGGAGCCTTGCCTGCTGAGGCTCACAGCTGAGTTCCTCTCCAGGAATTGCCTTGGGCCAAAGGGAACTGCCATTGGTCAGTGAATCCAGTGACTGGCAGATGGGATACAGAGGGTGTACGCTCTTTTGTTTCCATGTGGGGCAACTCTGCAGAGCTCCTCGTGGGGTCAGCGGGACTGCGGCCTCCATCCTGTCCGCCTCAGAGTTAAACCCCAGCTCTTCGCTCTCCCCTGGCCTGCTGCCCTCAGCCCCGCCCAGCTGTGGTTCTTGAGAGCGCTCCGGACAGACTTGCACACAGACTCATCTCGAGACCTGTTAAAGGGTCACCAGGAGGGACCTTTTGGGGATGACTGAAATGTTCATTATTTTGATTGTGCCAATATTCAAGTTCCTGGGCCCTCTCTCTTTTCCATGACTTCTGCGAATTTGATGTTATGTAACACTTTCCACATCTTCTTGAACTTTGCTCCAATAAAGCAAGCACCTCCTTCCCTCTGTCCCTTGGTGTTTTTATGGCATCATAGGAAAAGACCACAAGTGCACACCATTGGGGGTGGGTAGCTGTGAGAAACAGCGGGGGGTGGGGGGGGCAAGGTAGGAGCTGGTGACCTCAATTAGTGTAAGAAAATGGCCTTTTAAAGTCCCGTTCGCTCTCCAGTAGTGCCCATCATTTCACTGGCAACAACGCACTTTCCCTGTCAGACAGACTTGTTTACAGTCACAGGAGACTGAGACGTGACAGGATTTCTAACCCAAGTCCCTCTGCTGCTAGTTCATCGGCACTTCAGCATCCACAGCTTCACACTCATCCGTGAAGGAGTTCAAAGAAGGAGTGACAATGGCAATAGAGAGAAAGTGATCACTCGGTTGTATGTTTGGTAAAAGGCAGGCAAATCTGAACGACCTCTTTGGATGTTCTAAATGGGGAAATCGGAAAAGGAGTTTCCTTGGGAGCCATAAACACCCAGAGAAGCCAGTGTGAGAAACTAGGAGCTAGTTGCTTTGCCCGGCCTCTTGTCCTGCACTACTGTGTCGGAACCCGAGCGAGAGGTCAGATGTGAAAAGGGCGCCTTGGCCAGGAAGGAGGGCCTGAGAGAAACACACGTTGTGGTGTTGAGAACCTGATGTCGATCCAATAGCAACAGTAATCATGACACCTCAACAGGATTAAATAAAAACCAAAACCCCAAACATTGGATATTTCTTGCCAAGTTTGCAATGTTATCCCTTTGAATCCTCACACAACCCTTTCCATTCTGAGTGGGAGGAAACAGTGGCCCAGAAAGGCCGTGCCACTTGCCTTAGGTCACAGGGCTGGAGAGTAATGGAGCTGCAGTCCCCATCTGGGTCTGCTTGACTTCACGGTCTACACTGCTAAGGTGTTTTATTCTCGCAGGGGAGCCTATTTACTGGGTCTCTTTCCAAGAGCTTGGCGAGCTGTGAAGACTCCATGAGAGCTGCACAGACAGACTTTGAAGGGTGTTATTTTGTGATTGATTTCTATTATTGCCTTAGACTTAGAGAATTCAGTGTTTGGTATCGATGGATTGATTCAGACTTCTTTTATGGTCCAGAATATGGTCAATTTTTGTGAGTTATTCACTTGTGCTTAAAAAGAATGTGTTTATTCTGTTTGTGGGATAATGTCTGCTGGGTCAGAATTGTTTATTTTCTTGTTCAGATCTTTTATTGCCTGCTTGATCTATCAGTTTCTGGGGAAGATGTGTTAGAATATCCCACGGTGACTGTTTGATCAGTCTCTCCTCTCAGTTCTGTGTATTTTTCTTACACAGTTTGGGCCTGTGTGTTTGCATTTATACCAGATCAGGGTGGTTGTGTCTTCCTGGTGAATTTTTTCTTTCCATCATTAAATGAGACCCTATTTTATTTTTAAAGGTGCATTTTGCTTTAGTATAATTTAATATTAATAGTATATGTCATGTTTCTGTTAATATTTTCTTGATTTATCTTTCTTTACTACACTTAAAAAATAGTATAAAAACAGATGTGTGTGTGTGTGTGTGTGTGTCATTGGGAGATGTTTGGGTTTGGTTCTGTGAATTAAATTAATTCGGAAAGTTATGCAGGACGAGGATGGCCACAACTCCTGGAAGTAAGAAGTGTGGTGGAGGGGTGGCCTAGCAGATACCAAGGTCGACTTTAAAGCTGTAAAAGTGATTAAGTGAAGTATTACTATGTGGGTGGAAAACTAGGCCAATGGATGTGAATTGAAAACCCGTAAATAGACTTCACATACATGGAAGCTTGAGTTCAGACAAACTTGGAATTGCAAATCAGTGGAGAAAAAGAAGAGGTTATCAGTAAGTGATGCTAGGACCATTTACACATTAAAAATAAACAACTGGCCCCTGGCCAGGTAGCTCAGTTTGTTAGAGCATCATCCTGACTGCCAAGGTTGCGGCTTTGATCCCCGGTTACGGCACATACGAGAATCAACCAATGAATGTGTAAGTAAGCAGGACAGCAAATTGATTTCTGTCTGTCTGTCTGTCT